>JAQBSW010012834.1:0-15603 GCA_029291075.1 Eudiplozoon nipponicum
TGGGAGGAATTGTGCGATTTTAACTGTCTCGGTAATAATTTCATTCTTAGGTATGTATTCTATACGAACAGCCGTGTTCAGTCCCAGGTTAAGTATTCTCTTTTCATTATCTTTGAGATCCATAGATGATAAGTTTATTACCCGTTTCGACACAAAGGAATCGTTTGGAATATTTCTTGCGGGCCTATGGATTCCCAGGTTTACTAGTTTCTTATCATGTCTCTTTTTAACCGTTTGAATTTCTTTATTCCTAGCCTTATCAGTGAATTCCTCTATACATTTAAGGTCCATTGAATGTAATATCAAGAGTAACATTGACCTTATTTTAGTTTATTCTCTAATTAGTTCATATTTTCCTTTTTCTTGACTTATTATCGATGATTTCATTAAATGTATAGAAAGTTCCTATTTCAGAATATGCTGCTGCTGAAATGGTAGTCTAAATTTAAAGCATTTAGGTATAGTATTAAATTTTAAACATAATTTCAAGAATGAGATATGTTCTACTTGCCTTAAAATTTGTATTTTCCTCCTTTTGTATTGGTTAAAAAGTTGAACCACTGTCAGGTCGTATTTTTGAATTAAATACATTTTAAACGATGCATTTGGTTGCGCAGTGCTGTCCTTCTTGTTGTGGATTTGACCGCATTTTTCTTGTGCGGGACAATTGATAGCACTCATAGGTCAGTAAAATCTTGAATTTTTTTCATTTTCAGGTGATGTAATTTTTGGCCTCAATTGATGGGTTCTCACTTGTCCCTTCTTCTTTAAGCCTTCAATTTGCTGATTGTCTGAAAATGACTTTGGAACAATATTTTCCATTGTTCTTTTTCCGAATTTTCGAACCCGAATTTCCAGGTTCATCTTCAGGGTCGACACAATAAATATATCTGTCTTGAATGAGGATACCACATTTGCCACAAGTTGTGTTTTACTCCTGTGCGTATTGTGTCGACCCTGAAGATGAACCTGGAAATTAGGGTTCGAAAATTCGGAAGAAGAACAATGGAAAATCTTGTTCCAACGTCATTTTCAGACAATCAGCTAATTGATGGCTTAAAGAAGAAGAGACAATTGAGAACCCATCAATTGAGGCCAAAAATTGCATCATCTGAAAATGGACCTATGAGTGCTATCAATTGTCCCGCACAAGAAAAGTGTTTTAATGTTTGTGGAATATTGTTAATAAAAACAACCTTAGACTCATGGTCAGAAATGTTGGTTTTATACTAACGTTTCCGTAATTCCCTCAGTATTTCGATGGGGCCAAGATTTGGCATGTCTAACTGCGCATATTTGTTTATTATCTGCCAAGATTCTGTGGGCCCAAGCAAGGATTCTACTTCGTTTTGTAGACCCAAAATGGGACTAGGTAGCTTCCTAATGGCCTCAAGCTTAGGATAAATCCGTCGCAGCAATTCAGAAGGTAGTTTAGCAAAAACCTTCGACAGTTTTTGATAACTGTCTTAATCAGGAAATGGGAAGAAAGCGGAGTCTACGCGCATAATGAATAGTTTACTATCTCCATCTCAAACAGGAACATCAATATCTAAATTTGGACCTCACATTCTAACAATCTTACGGGATCTTAAAAGCATAAATTTATAAGCAATATGAAAATATATAAATATACTTTAACGAAACGCTTACCCACAAAAAGCTTCCACAGGTGTATGAGCGCAGAACAAAAGCAGGTCACAGTAACCTCTTCCAAAAGTCCGCAATTGATCCTGTCGAGTACGTACGGTGCCGTTTTGTACGTAGGAAAGATGAACAGAGGCCCCGTTGGACTTTGATGCCAATGTGTTATTATTATATCCCCCAAAAAAATTCAACACAAATCCACGAATATACACCCAAGAAAATTCCCAGAACATCACGATTATGGTAAAGAAAACGCAATTGTTAATCTATGTTATCCCAAATAAATGAAAAAGGAAGTCAATTTTATTGATACCAAAAAAAATCAGAACAATAATCAATATCCTGGTGAGGTCGCCAATTTTGTAAACGCCCCGGCTTCAAGTAAATGCCGTTTGACGTTACAAACTCCGTTAAGGTGCTCTGAATAGAGATTTGTTACTGATAGGGGGCCCTTAAGAGGGCCTGATCGTGCGTTCTCCTGAATTATTCAGAGTGTGAAGATGTCCTAGAGCCTTGGGTGGACTCTGGTTGTTGTCGCTCTTATTGTAGAGTATAATCACGATGTGGATAACGTCGTTCAGGTTCTGCAATTAATTGGCTCGTCTCTCTGGTTATATAGCATCAAGATGAGTCACGGATGTAGCCAATTGTTGGTGAAACTATCAAATCTCCAGCGTAGGTATTGACAGCCGACAGAACGCACACGCGTAACGCGAACCAGAATGCAAATGCAACCACTAACTTGCATAGTAAATTGCCATGCTTAAATAGCATGCCATGCCTACTTGCACACTATTGGTTAAACGGCAAGTTTCGCTTTTTTCTCATTGATGCAACGTTAATAAAATTTAATTTAATTTACGCAATATGTCGGCCATTAATTTGTGTCGTTACAATATGTTTACTAAATCACTGAGTTATGCTAGATAACAGAAAGGACATTGCTTAGCAATAGCTGAGAAGACTTTGCTTTCAGAAGATATGTTGCTTAGTACTGTATTCGTTTAGTAACAAAATTTATAAACATTTGAAAAAAATTAATTGACCTCCACATTGTAATGTTGATTTTGTGTACTGACCAATTTAGGATACGCCATAACTTGTCTAGCTTAGCAACAAGTCTGTATTTATTTAAATACAACAATGTGGAATTATTATTTTTCAAAATATCAGGACAAAAATTAGTTTTAATTTTCCGTTAATTGCATATATTTATGTGCATATTTTTAGAGTATTTAGAATACTTTCAAATATGTTCATTTACAATTAATCATATATCATTATTCCCATCAGTTAATTTACTGGCGTTTTCGCAAGATCCCGTTTGTCACTAGGTACATTGATTGGCTTTATTTTGATTTAGCAAATCTGAAATAATATAGCTAGAAAAATGGTAGTGTATTTTTATATTTAGTTTAAGCAATTTCTTGTGACCAAAGCGCCGTCTGAAGAGGCGTCAATGACAAATAGAGTTTTTCTCAATGAATAAAACTTTAACGAGCGTTTAAAGTACATTTTTATATTTTAATTTGCATAAGATTTATAGAAGTTCATACTGGATCAGACTTTTTTGTTTTTCGTGCCGAAAATGATCGTAGTATTCCTCTTGGCAAAGCTGGGTTTGGTCTTGGCCAGGTAATTGGTTAAATCTAATATTTCGTAATAAAGTGTATATTTGGAGTAACACTTATTAAAATAAATCACTAGCAGCAATACAAATCATCTATAAATTCGATTAAGTTATAGAATTTCTATTCAGTTCTTAAGAAGAGAATTAGAACGGTAAAGTTAATTGACAATATTTATTAATTCCACTACCGTGCATTGTTACTTTGAAAACAGTTTTAAATATTGACTCTTTGCCATGTGTGGGCTTTAAAGTTTCTCACATTTCTCAGCTCAAAAACAATTTAGAATAATGAATTTTAGAACATGATATTAATTGTAATAAAATTTTATTTGCCAGCAAAGGTCATCTGTCCCGAAAATTGAGAAGATTAAGATATATTTTAAAAGTAGAGATACGTGTGGTTGAATAAAATTGTAAACAGCCAAAAATGTTTATCGATAATGATGATAATGGGGCTATTATTAGTTGAGAACGGAGTGCTTTCCGGAACTTCGTATCGGTTCTTCGTGGAAAAAATTTAAATACCAATTGTCTAGGATGAGATCGACTGGAGTACAGCTTGCGACCATCAACTCTCATCCTCTTGATTTGATGTTTCCTTTAAGTAGCTGAAATCGAATTAAGAAATTTATTAGATCCACACACACACACACATATATATATATGTATATATATATATATATATATATATATATATATATAATACATTTATTTGGCATCAAAGGCCAACTGGCCCGACCATTGAGATAACAAATCAAGGGTAGGATATGTGGAGGTGAGTGGAATTGTGACTAGCAAAGTATTTGATGGCAGGGGGGTTTGGGAAGGGAAATGTTATCAAAAATGTCAAGATAGTTCAATCTGGTGAAAAATAAATAGGAACAAAATTCCATTTGACTAGGCAAGATCAATTGGAGAAAGTCCATGAATTGTCAGAGCTTCTAGGTAAAATTGAGTTCGAAAATAAAGATAATAACGATGGCGGATCGTAGGCAGATATCGGTCGATGGAGTCCATTGTCGTGGAGATTGAGTTGATGTAGCATAGCAAGGACATGGATGGAATCAGCCGGATTGAAAACGAGCTTCTTGCACGGGTCGCAGGCATCCGTAGAACGAGGTTGTGATTGAAGGAAGGCCAGGGAAAGTCGATGTCCTGTTGGGTTATCGGTCCTCCGCTGAAACAAGAAAGAAAAGAATTGGATGAGGAAAACATAGTAAGGTATCCACTACGTAGATATGATGGGGTCACGAATGGGTTGAGAAGAGGTATCAGTGAGTCAAGAAGAAAGGATGAAGACCAAGGAGGTAAACTGGAAGATTAGAGAAGTTAAAGAGAATAGCCTGGGGAGAAGTAAATGTTATGGATTGAGAAGGAACCAGTTTCGTTTCCAATCGGTGGTATCGCAAAGAAGTTTGTTGAAGAAGTACTGATGGGCTGCCTTTTTGAATTCGTGCTGGGATAGGAGTTTTATATCTGTGGGAAGAGCGTTGAAAACATTAGTGGTGGGGATATGGTTAGCTTGGATAGAAGAGTTACTAGAACGTGTGGCGTAGTGGTGACTTGGATGGGCAAAGTTGGAGAGTGGTAGGGAAGTTGAGATCTTATGGATAAAAGAAATGACTCGAAGGTGACGTGTGAACCAAAGCGGAAGAAGGTTAGCCAGAAGTAGGCGCTCCCTATAATTTTGGCATTTCGGGAAGACTTGCTTAAGAAATCTGGAGGATACCTGTTCAATAGTATACGAGGAGGCGAGGGTGAGAGGACAGTAGAATTCGCTGGCGTAAGAAATGAGGGGCAGAACGTAGACCTTGAATAATGTGAGTTGGAGGGTGGGGTTGTTAGTCTTAAAACAGATCAGACGGGCCCATTTGAAGAGTTTGGAAGTAGTGTGTGTAAGGTATGGGGAGAAGTCTAGGGACTTAGAGAAATGAATGCCGAGATGTTTGGCCGAATCTATTATTTCTATGTCGAGGGGGTAGTTGGCAACCGGGATAGAGCTGAAATTCAGATTTTATCTGTCTAA
The DNA here is from genome assembly GCA_029291075.1 of Eudiplozoon nipponicum. NCBI lineage: Eukaryota > Metazoa > Platyhelminthes > Monogenea > Mazocraeidea > Diplozoidae > Eudiplozoon > Eudiplozoon nipponicum. Next base: position 5,301 of record JAQBSW010012834.1, read on the forward strand.
ATTGCTAAACCAGGCAAATGTTAGTTAAATTAGAACCACGAAATACATAAAATCGTAGCATTACTCTATTTCAGCGCTCAATATTGTGAACGATATCATATCGGGAAATTTTTCCGTAGTATATATGATAATTTATTCTATATTTCTTAAGTTTTTGAAAAGAGTTGATCTGAAGGCTTGGCAATAATAGGCAGTGTAATTGCAAATAATCCAGATATAATCCCTTTGTCACGACTCCTGTCCGCTTATTTAATTGAAATATTTTTATGCAATTATCTTCTGAACAGTAACGGTTTTGAAGCCTTACAGCAAGTGGGAGAAGATTAAGGAAAGATATTTTATAACTTTTGTACCTCTTTTAACATATAGGACAGACGTTTTCAAATTGATTTCCAAGCTCTATCTGTTTATTTTTTGATGGTATATTTCCCCCTAACATATTGTTTTTCATTGTATCCCTGTTAAATTTTTAATAAAAAATTTGACGGAAAATACAAAATAGATCAGATACTGTTCATCTGTCTTGGTTTGCAGACTATATAAGAAAAGGAAAACTCCGAATACAGATCATCCTCACTAGGAATAGACGATTTAGTGTTCCTTTACAGTCCACATATAACCGTGAACGACTTACGGTTATATAACAGTAAAACATTAGTCAGTTTTGGTTTTTAAAGTCTATGTATAATGCTTGTGTAGTGCTCTGTGTTGCTAGTCTGCTGAAGACGAAGTGTGCTTTTCGCGCTTGTGCAGTTTGACAGTAGGAAAGGACTGACTTGTTCGCGAGGCAAGAGCCCTTAAATCCTGAGAGCCAATTTATAAGATTAACTCTGGCTTAAGCTGATCACGAAGATTAGCAAAAAAGACAGGAAGTCAGTCTTACGAATTCGTGGCCAGTTTTATTCCAGTACAGGAAATGTTGCGTAGTCAGTCGACTTTCTTAAACTTATCCATGAGATTCGTGAATTTTATAACGGCTTTTTAGATCTATACAGTCGGGTCAGGAAACCCTATCAGTCACTAACTGGCTCCTGAAAGAAGTTTGAAGTATTTATTTACTCCAAACGAACATGCGACAGTATTAGCCCGGTAAGTGAATGAGTACCGAATGAAATGGAAAGGGATAATAAAAAAACGGTGACCTTTATCTGCAACATGATGTGATCCGTAGGCGCCATTTCAATAAGTCATAATTAACTGGGCCTCTTCACTGAGCCATAGTTTTCGCTAGACTCAAATATTATCGCCCATTCAATTTTCTTTTGGTTAATGGGAGTAAAATGCGTCTTGGTCAGTTGACATATCACCAATATGAGTCTTCAACGAAGAGATGGTTTGTTAACCGCACCTGCGGATTCAGTCAGCCACTAGAATTACATCGTTGGCCTGCAAGAAGGATATGAAATTGGCCTTCTAAAACAGTGGCTTAACCAGATAAAAATGGTGTTCAATAATATGGTCTGATCGTGATGGAATATCAACGAACAGCCCGAAGAACTGGCTGACTCGCAAACTCAGCTCTCCTGAAGCTCAGCTGTTACAGACAGAATACCGGAATAAACATAGCTGTCCAAGCTCTAACATTTGCAGTTTGGCTTTTCCCAAGTCACCACAGCATTAAACAGTTCCGACAGTATGCTTAACTTGAAAATATCTGTCTTTGTCCACAGTGAAATAGTCTGATAATTCCAAAGTGCTTTGTGTGATTTTTTAAAAGCATAAACTTTGAAGCAAATACGTCAAGAAATCTTGCCAGAAATCGATCCGCATTGGATCATCAGGGATCTTTGATATGATTGTTTATTTCTACACACATTTATATTCACACCGTTCGTATACTAACATGTTTTGCTTTGTCTTTTAGCATTTATATCTGCATTATATGATGAATAAAGCCTAATATTTTAGGCAACTCTTTCTTCTGGTTTCCGACTCAATCTGCCCTTTTGCTGTGTTTGTTACTGTGATTCAGAACAATTTATTCATCATATAACCCAATCATGGAACGCCTACTCAGACCAGAAAGATTTGATGTTGAACCTAGTGCACCAGATGCAGCAAAACAATGGAATCATTGGTATCGTACATTCTGTGGTCTCCTGAAATCAGTCGAATCCATGAATCCGGATAAATTAGACACTCTTATTTCCTACGTCTCTCCTAACGTATATGAACACATCGTTGACTGTGATACGTATGATAATGCTATCAAAACTCTAATGAATCTCTATGTGAGACCGAAAAATGAAGTCTTTGTTCGTCATATACTCGCGACTACTAAACAAGAAAATGGACAAACATTGGATCAATTTGTGCAGATTCTGAAATCGTTAGCTAGGGAATGCAATTTCAAACCAACTACGGCCGAGGAAAATCGAGACGATGCTCTGCGCGATGCCTTCATTAATGGAATCCAGTCCAATACAATCAGACGTCTCTTAGAACACAACTCACTTAATTTTCAAGCGGCTTTTGATGGTGGTCATAAATCGTCATTCACCGTCTGTTTACTGAAACCTGCATCTGTTATGTCCCCGCCTCTTTTCCACCATTTAACTGCTAACTGGAGGCCTATTGCTACGAAATCAAGAAGGTACAATCGAATGGATTAAATATTTATCCGGGATGAAATAAACAGATTAGTTTCTGATGGCATTATCGAACCTTCAACATCCCCGTGGAGAGCTCAAGTTCTCGTGGTATCGAATGAGAATCACAAGAAACGTATGGTTGTGGACTACAGCCAAACGGTCAACAAATTCACACTCCTAGACGCCTATCCTTTGCCAAAAATAGACCAAATGGATGAAACCATTTGAAAATATCATATATTCAGCACTTTGGATCTCAAAAGCGCTTACCACCAAATACCTATCCAAGAACATGAAAAGGTATTTACTGCTTTCGAAGCGTGTAGACGCTTGTTTCAATTCCGTCGCATTCCCTTCGGAGTGACGAATGGTGTCTCATGTTTCCAAAGAACTATGGATCATATAATCACACAGGAACATCTCACAGATACATTTGTCTATGTGGACAATGTGACAGTTTGCGGGAGAGATACGCTTGAACACGAAACAAATCTCAACAGATTTCTTAATGCCGCTAAAAAATATGGATTGACCTTAAATGAATCAAAGAGCATTTTCGCAGCTAAAGAAATTACTCTCCTTAGTTTTCAAATATCGAATGGAAAAATTAAACCTGATCCTGACCGATTAAAGCCTTTACAAGATCTCCCACCACCGTCGAATGTGCAATCGCAAAAAAGAATTGTGGGATTTTTCGCTTATTATTCGCCGTGGATCTCCAACTTCTCCGATAAAATTCACTCACTCGCTCATAATCGAACTTTTCCTTTGCCCGTCTCTGTGAAACAAAATTTCGATGATCTTAAAAAAGAATTAGCTGTAGCAACTCTGGCTTCTATTCGTTTTGGTATTCCGTTTGTCGTCGAAACTGATGCTTCGGACGTAGCTATTGCTGCCACTTTGAACCAAGATGGAAGACCCGTGGCTTTTTCTCTCGGACGTTGACGTCATCTGAAAAACATCACTCAGCTGTTGAAAAAGAAGCCTATGCCGTGGTTGAAGCTATTCGAAAATGGAGGCATTTGCTTTTCGGTAAGCATTTCAAACCTGTCACTGATCAAATATCTGTTTCCTCTATTTTTGGCAATCAAAATCGGGGAAGAGTGAAGAACGATAAAATTTTGCGCTGAAAAATGGAATTATCACCTTACAGCTTCGATGTTGTCTATAGACCCGGAAAAGATAACAAAGCAGCAGATGCACTAAGTCGATCCTGTTGTGGTGCGCTTCTAAATGGACTGGATTTAAAACAAATACATGATTCTCTTTGTCATCCTGGAATTTCTCGTATGCTCCACTTTGTGAAATCTCGTAATTTACCATATTCTATTGATGAAATTCGAAAAATGACCTGGAGTTGTGAAGTTTGCTCTGAAATCAAGCTCATAATTCCTTCGGCAATTCAAAGCCAATTAATCAAAGCTACCCAACCGTTTAAGCGGTTATCTATGGATTTTAAAGGACCTCTTCCTTCATCAACTTGTAATCGTTATCTACTGACGGTCATTGATGAATATTCTCGATTTCACTTTGCATTTGCTTGTCCTGACCTTAGCAGTCACACCGTCATACTTCACCTGTGTCAAATATTCGCGATGTTTGGGATGCCTTCGTACATTCACTCAGACAGAGGTTCTTCCTTCATGTCGACCGAGGTACAAAATTTTCTTTGGGAAAAAGGTATAGCTTCGAGTAGAACGACTTCTTATAATCCCAAAGGAAATGGACAGGTAGAAAGAATGAATGGTACCTTATGGAAATCGATCCTTCTCGCTCTCAGATCAAAAAGGCTTCCAGTTGAAAACTGGGAATGCGTGCTGCTGGACGCATTACATTCAATCCGTTCATTATTGTGCACATCTACCAACAAAACTCCTCACGAGCGTCTTTTTCGACACAATAGAAGGTCGACTTTTGGTAACACACTCCCAACCTGGCTTACTGTTCCTGGCAAAGTTTTACTCAAGAAGAATGCTAGAGTTTCTAAATATGACCCCTCTGTGGAAGAAGTTGAACTAATTCATTGCAATCCTAACTATGCGCATGTTCGTTGGAAGAGAAGATAAAGTATCTATCCGTCAATTAGCCCCGAAAGGCTCCGACGCACTGATGAATGAAGCTGGAACTAATATGGGACTCCGTGAAAATGAACCGGTTGTTGCTGATGAACAAACCTCCTAAAATGACGATACCGATAATGATAATGTTAAGGCAAATGGTGAATCTACGGATAACTCAAATGCTCGTGACCTATCAGAGAATCTCGAAAACCATATCAATCAACAACAACGTGTTCATCCTTATAACTTACGAACTGGAAATGTTTAAATACTATGTTTTCTCAATCCTCTTTGAATTGTTACTATAACATTCTTGTTCCGACTCTGACGCTACGCTACAAATCGCAGTGGAGGAGAATGATATGATTGTCCATTTGTACACACATTTATATTCACACCGTTCGTATACTAACATGTTTTGCTTTGTCTTTTAGCATCTTTATTAGCATTATATGATGAATAAAGCCTAATATTTTAGGCAACTCTTTCTTCTGGTTTCCGACTCAATCTGCCCGTTTGCTGTGTTTGTTACTGTGATTCAGAACAATCTTAAAATTAAAATCAATGGTGTCCAAAGCGACAATTTTCAACGCTTTTAGACTAAACCGTAACGGAGAGACTGTCTGAGCACAAATAATGGTTATTCTAAGATCATTTTCGTGCTCCGTCATTATAAGAGCATCGTCAGTGTAATCGAGTCCAACAAGCCAAACACGACCACTGATTTCCACTTATAGGAGTGTTGCCGTTACCTTGCAACAAAAATAAAATTAAACAGAACCTGAAGAATGATATAATCATGTCGAATGTCGGAACCGCAAGAAACGGTTTCTACAGACCCTTACAACTTAGAATGTTATGAGCAATTATGGCCGGGACGCCATAACTTAGCACAAATCACTATCAACTTACACGCGAGACGCAAGAGAAAGCAGCTGAATAGTCCTTGAGGGTAATAACAGTGGGCCGTTGATACTGGTGGGGCAACTCAAGAGTGCAGTGGATTGCATGAATTTTGTCGACGCATCACATTCCCGGGCGAAACCCTGCTTATCGGCCCAGTTCACGAATATTTCTGAATATAAACGCACGGAAAATCTTTGATGGTGCACCTTCCACAAATTACGATAATCACGTTGTGCAGGTCCATATGAACCTCTATTTATAGAACATTAATTCAGAAGGCCAAACCATCGACTCCGGTGGACTTTCAGCCCATATTAGTCTGCAACATCATCAACAGTAGGAGTTTCGATGTCCATCTCGTAACAACATCGAGGGGTGGATCAAGATGCTTTTGGAAACTATTGCCAAATTGCGCTTTAGAAACTTATATTGATCGTTCACTACTGACGGGAATATTAGTACAAAACATCGGATTTGAACATACAATTCAGATAAGTTGGTACAATGCGATGCTGTTTCAAATTCATCAGCGATATCAAGCCAGTACTGGTCTCTTTTCGCCGAGTTGCTGGCAGTTACCTTCTAAGAAATTTTACGAAACGGGTTGCGATCCCTTCTCAGTTTCGTAGCAGATGTTGCATACTGAAGAGCGTTGGTGTTAGCCGGGATAGAAACTGATTTCGCAAGCTTTATCATTCATAGTGCTCCACAGGATATTTGACACGCTATCTGCTGTAGCTACAGGTGACACAGCAGGAGATTAGCCGTCCGTGAAAACATTCGGCAAAACTTTGTCTCGGTGCATGTGCGTGGACGCAAGACGGACTACAACATGCAGCCTAATTCTTCACCATCCCATCTGCGTGGGTCACGTTTCCGTTCTTTGTAGTACGATGCCGCTTGTCGTACGGTAAAACTTGGTTCATCACAACCAATTGAAGGTAAGGAGCAAGATTGTAAAACCTGGTACTGGTATTCCAGAAATTGTTAGTCGCGGTCCATCTTCACACAATTATATTTCCCGTGCAGTCTTGGCCTAGTTTGTTGTTCAACCACGATACAATCTGCAAAAATTTCGGAGTGCCGCTGAGGGCCATAGGCAAAATATAACTTTTCAAAGAAATAATTAATTTAATTAGGAGAATGGATAAGTGAAGATTCGTCATATTCACGACGACGGGCACATAAAAAAAGACGACACTGGCCTTCCTGCTAAGATTCGAGGTAACAGTTCGCTAGATTGAAGGTGATCACTATTGTTCACGGAATTTATGAAGGGCGAGAAGCGAACTAGGAAGACCTGGGCAGGGACCTGACCGGTAGCAAATTACATGGAGAAAACTGTGCACTTCGACGCACTCTCATGTTTCGCGCTCCCATAGACGATACTTTATAGTATTTGTCGCTCAAGATTCTACGGCGTGCTAGGCGTAATAATGGCTTTCAGCAAAAATAGTTAATTTTTTTAAACCTGTTAAAAGGAATCATCGGTCTGCATTCACACGAGGTAGATATTGAACTTGGCATCTTTGTTCCTCAGAGATGCCATTGCTCTCATGCTAAATAATTATTTTGTCCATGCAGTAATTCCTTAAGTCACCACCACATTCTGTAATGAAGGTCAGTGCGGAAGATACGAACATTAAAAAACCTTTAATTGCGCTCATGAATTTTTTCTTTAATGTAGGGCTAGAAGCTAAACAATTCGAAAATGATTATAAGGGCTAATTTTGATATGGCATTTAAAATCAAATTGAATAGCGTCTTGACGTTATTCCCAGCGAATTTAATTTATCTAGAATATCTCTGTGACACTAGATTGATGTCTTTCAGCTTCAAGAAGCACCAATTCTTAGGTTCTAAAATTCAAATATACTGAAGGCGCTATCTCATGGAACGGAGACATTGAAGAATAACTGATACAACTGCTCGTGCCAGTACAGCATTATGAGTCTATATATTCTCTCAGTACTTAGGCTTGTGTCAGCTGGGTATCAGGAGGCCTCCATGAAGAAAAATTCTTTTGTGTACATTTTACAGAAAAACCTTGAAACGGGACACTGTATGCATTAATTGTGGTACTATTTAACAAGGCCAACTACACACCCTGCTCGCCAGGCTACCGAAGCCATCCGAGTAAATGGATAGAATAGCAAAAGGTGGAAGTCAACAGCTTAACTGTCAAATACGCTCACACGAGGGCGAGAGACAGTCCACTAATTAAGTAAGATAAACTTAAATGGGCGCATTTGCTTAAGTATGGAAACAAGCTGGCTCGAGTGACGAGGTTTCCTTAATTTCTTTAAATGGTATAGGCACTTCAGTAACTCATCGTTTAGTATATCTAAAATATCTATTCTCTATTTCTTTTGTGTAATTGGAAATTGGAACAGATTATATATAAACGAATAAAACAATTATTCTCTCTGATGAAGCGCTTTAAATAATAAACAAAAATAAGTAAGAATAAAGCATCACTTTTATGAAACCGTTTTCATCACCAGTTGCGAATCGTTTCTCCGAAAATACTGCAAGCGAACATATTTCGTGATCATGGGATTTAAAATAATTCCAAGTACGTTTTCCAGAAATAATGCCAAATAAATGTATTATTATTATTATAAAATCGTGAACTTTAATACCTCCCATTCTTGAAGCCGTCACTACTAAGTTAGGATTCACTCTGAAAAAAACCAAGACATCGGATGCTTTTGTGCCATCGCATCTGATATAAGCAATCTAGTTCAAACGTCTACCAATCGTATCTACTAAAAGTTAGCATTAAATACGACATACAATCTAAACTTCCCATCACATGAAACTAATGCCAACAACTTTTTATCAGAAATAGGAGCGAATTCAGTACAATTTATCCCATCAAAACCAATAGGAACACAGTACCTTTTTGTTTCTCCAAAATGCATGCCTCCAAATGAAGGAGAATAATTAATAATTATTCTGAACCAAAACCTTGATTGTACCGCTTTTTCAGTAGGTTACCAATCTTCAATACAAGTTCGATTAGTACAATAAAAAAACATTCCAGTAAGGCAATTCTTCATTAAAATTATTCATCATTTATCCAAAATTAATTTCTAAATTGTAGAACAAATGAATCACATTGTAACGACACAAATTAATGGCCGACATTGTAAACGCCCCGGCTTCAAGTAAATGCCGTACGACGTTACAAACTCGGTTAAGGTGCTCTGAATAGAGATTAGTTACTGATAGGGGGCCCTTAAGAGGGCCTGGTAATGCGTTCTCCTGAAGTCTTCAGAGTGTGAAGATGTCCTAGAGCCTTGGGTGGACTCTGGTTGAGTTGTCGCTCCCGTGGTTGAGCTGTAATCACGATGTGGATAACGTCCTGCAGGTTCTGCACTTAATTGGCTCGTCTCTCTGGGTATACCGCAACAAGTTGAGTCACGGATGTAGTTAGTTGTTGGTGAAACTATCAAATCACCAGCGTAGGTATTGACAGCCGACAGAACGCACACGCGTGAAGCAAGGTAGAATGCAAATGCCACAACTGGCTTGCATGGTAAATTGCCGTGCTTAAATAGCATGCCATGCCTACTTGCACACTATTGGTTAAACGGCAAGTTTCGCTTTTTTCTCATTGGTGCAACGTAAATAAAATTGAATTTAATTTACGCAATATGTCGGCCATTAATTTGTGTCGTTACAACACTTTCCTCTCTGAAAAAAAAGGAAAAAAATTCCTCTCTGCGAGGCTAGATAAGAAATGCATGACAGAGTTCGAACCAATATGATGAACCATAAGTGCTGGGCTTAAATAGGCTTGTTGGTTGCTTCAACAATGATATGATGCCAGGTAACCACTAGGAATTGCTACACAAATTGTTAGCTCTAGTGGTCGGTCATACCACGTGAGGCAAAATAGAGCAGTGTAAGTTTGGGGAGCCGCAGCGTGAAGATTTCGAGGTAAATCGCCTCTGAATTTGCCAGGTTTAAGTTAAAACCTAAGCAGGTTGGATCGTTGTCAATGTGTTTGTATACGACCAAAGGAGCTAGAGTGCTCGACGTTGTGGTCATGACATTTGTAGAGTGGTCTTTGTGCAATTGATAAAGTTGAGATATGCATTGAAAGTGGCCTGTACCATGATATGAAGCTGATCACTACTTAGTGTTGCTACACGAAAGCGTTAGCTCTAAGTAGCTGGTCATACCAAAATAGGCAGTGTGATGTCATGTGTGAGAAATACATTATAATGTAAAAATATATACATTAAAATCAAAGGTAACTGCATAAAAATATGTACACGAACATTGCCTCAGAGATGGCATAATACCAAAGAACTGTTCAAAAATGCTACACAATTGTTAGCTAAGAACAGCTGGTTATGCCACGTGAGACAAATACGAAAAATAACGTAAGGTTAAAAAAAATTTTGATAGTTAATGTTAATGTTTAAAAAAATCAATTACGCGTTATACAAAGCAGGATATTGAGATTGTGGGCAGACGGAGCCTGAGACGTGTGTAGAAGGTTGAACGCTCTCAGGATCAGGTGGTTCGATAAACGGTTTCAACCTGTCTATGCTTACTGATGTCGGTGTAGCGCCTTGCATAAAGATGAAGTATTTTTGTTGTCTGAGTAAAATCGGGTAAGGACCGCGATACTTGTGTTGTAGTGGTGCAACAGCATTATTGTTGTGAACGAGTACTCTCTTGCAGATGTGGAGCTGTGGGTGAACGAAGAATTCCATCATTGCTTGGTCATCC
>JAQBSW010012835.1:0-15601 GCA_029291075.1 Eudiplozoon nipponicum
GGTGCAGATATTTATTTTCTCAGTGGTGACTTTAATGTCTAGATGTCTTTTTGGGTACTACTAAAAAACAGATACAAATGAGCCCGTTCTCACCTACGGTTGTCGGTATCGCTCTCCTAATATAGGTCTATGGCATGCATTTTCTCCAAACTTCATTGTCTCCAAGGTCTCACATAACATTCTAGGCCTTGATTTCTCGTTGATATATTGGCTGAGTGGTGATTTTGGAAATCAGAATATCATTGCCCTCCATTGGATAATAGCAAATTTTCTAGACACTTAATGCAAATGTTCTTAATTACAGGCCATACAGCAATCCCCAGTACATACGTCGACAGAAATACCGATTACTCTTCCAGAATACTAATCGTTATTTGAGCTAAATAAATCAGAGCCACATGTCACAAACACGATGCAACATATTACGATAACAGTAAAAACAATTGTATTAAAAAGAGGCCGTTAAATCTAGCCAAACTCAAAGTGCACAAGTACAATTTTCAAAACAACTAGAATAAAGCATTATCAGGCCATAAAATATTTCTTTGGAATCAATATTATACTTGGTCACTAAAATTAATGGATCATCAGGACTACGAGATCTATCGAAAGATAAACATTGTGACCGAAGCCGATGCATGCCATATTCTAGCAATAAATACGTTGCATGAAAACCATTGTGGTAGCAATTCTTTAAATCAAGTTCGCGAGTTTGAAGTAAACACCAATTCCATTGTATTTAACCAATTTTCGAACAACATAGCAGAACTACCGCCAGTCGCACGCACTGACGCGTTTCAACTTTCCATGAAAATCATCAGATTACGAACGCAAACTGACTAGCGAGGATCAAACCGCAATGCAAATATATGTAAAGCAAAATTATATATGCGGCTCTTATTTCTAGTAATCTGCATAAATTTTACTTGAATGAAAATGTAGGCTGCACAAATTCTGTGCATTCACGAAAATTAACATTGTGCAGTTATTGCCACATCTTAACCAATCATTTTGACGTCGTACTCTGATGATGATCATGGAAAGTCGAAAAGCATCAGCGCGTGCCATTGGCGGTAGTACTGTTATGTTATTCGATGAACGGTTAAATACAATGAGATTGGTGTTTACTTCAAGCTCGCAAACTTGATTTAAAGAATTGTTGTCCCCACCCGCGAAATCATTTATTGCTTAACTGTAATAGCAATTATTTATGAGAGATCGACGTCAGGCAAGTTAATCATTACATTGCTGTTTACATTAGAATATATAGAGAAGACAGATGACATAACTCCTTTTCATCTTTTTGAATATCTTTTCATGCATTTTGTTCAAAAAGGCAACACTCAGGCAATTCTGAGGTTCAAGGATTACAACTATAGGATTGGAAGGCAGTTACGAAATCGGTAATTACTTTAAGGAACTAGACCATAAACAAGTAAACTTTGAGTAAACGAAGCCGAATATTTTTATAAAGATTGCGCTTTCGAGTTCCAATTTAAAATGCCCCAGGGTTAAATTGGAATTCTTCGAAAAGAAAATCTGAGTTTATTTTCCTGATTATTTTTAGCATATAAATGCAAATGATTCTGTTGTTTCTTTATGTGCCATGTTGCACTGATTATTTTAAAACTTTTCTTTTATTGATTCTATTGTAACGACACAAATCAATCGCCGACATATTGCGTAAATTAAATTCAAATTTATTTACGTTGCACCAATGAGAAAAAAGCAAAATTGCCGTTTAACCACGTTTAACCACGTTTAACCAATAGTATGCAAGTACACATATTGCATGCTATTTAAGCACGGTAATTTACCATGCAAGTCAGTTGGTCGTATCTGCGTTCTGCCTCGTGTTACACATGTGCGTGCTGTCGGCTGTCAATACCTACGCTGGATATTGATTTGTTTCACCAACAATTGGCAACATTCGTGACTCACCGTGTTGCACTTCAGCCAGCAAGACGAGCCAATTAATGCAGAACTTCAACCAAGTTGTCCACACATGATAACAACAGCAGGAACCACAACCAGAGTCCACCCAAGGAACAGAACATCAACTTACATATATATAACTTACGCGAACGCCGCCAAGGCCCTCTTAAGGGCCCCCATATCAGTAACTAATCTCTATTCAGAGCACCTTAACCGAGTTTGTAACGTCGTACGGCATTTACTTGAAGCCGGGGCGTTTACAAAATTGGCGACCGCGCCAGGATATTGATTATTGTTCTGATTTTTTTGGTATAAATAAAATTGACTTCCTTTTTCATCTATTTGGGATAAAAATCGATTAAGATTTGCGTTTTATCTACCGTGATCGTGGTCATCTGTGAATTTTGTTGGGTATATATATATATATATTCGTGGTTTGTGTTGGGGGGATATAATAATAATAGATTGACATTTGTGTTTTCTTTACCCTGATCGTGGTTTTCTGGGAAATCTGTTGGGTATATATTCGTGGATTTGTGGGGATAATAATAATACATCGGCATCAAAGGCCAACGGGGCCTTTGTTCATCTTTTCTACGTACAAAACGGCACCGTACGTACTCAACAAACTCAATTGCGGATTTTTGGAAACAGTGACTTTTTTGTTCTGCACTTATTCAACTGTGGAAGCTGTTTGTGGGTAAGCGTTTCGTTAAAGTATATTTATATATTTTCATATTGCTTATAAATTTATGCTTTTAAGATCCCGTAAGATTGTTAAAATGTCAGGTCCAATTTTAGATATTGATGTTCCTGTTTGGGATGGAGATAGTGAGCTATTTTTTATGCGCGTAGACTCCGCTTTCTCCCCGTTTCCTGATTATGACAGTCATCAAAAACTGTCGAAGGTTTTTGCTAAACTACCTTCTGAATTGCAGCGACGGATTTATCCTAAGCTTGAGGCCATTAGGAAGCTACCTAATCCCATTTTGGGCCTACAAAACGAGGTAGAATCCTTGCTTGGACCCACGGAAACTGAGCAGATAATAAACAAATATGCGCAGTTAGATATGCCAAATCTTGGCCCCATAGAAATACTGAGGGAATTACGGAAACGTTGGTATAAAACCAACATTTCTGACCATGAGGCTAAGGTTGTTTTTATTAACAATCTTCCCCAAACATTAAAACTCTTTGCCAGACAGCTCCCCAACACTCTCTCTATAGATGACTTATCTGAGAGATGTGAGTTAGAATATAGGGTTTTGGAACCCAAAGTGAATCCATCATCCTTTTCTTCACCCCCGCAAGATGATAGAATCTCCTCTTTAGAGAGAACAGTGGCGAACATGGCCAAAGTTCTAGAAGGATTGGCCATTACCAAATCCGAGATAAATCAAGTGAATGCTCGACCAAAATTCGTTTCCAAGTCAAATTATAATGGTAGGCGGCGATCGAGATCTCCGCAATCCTTTAATAAATATGCTCCAAAGAACTGGTGTTATAACCACCAGAAGTTTTTTATGCTTGCCAAGTTTGTCTTTGTCGTTCCGAAGAATTTCCGAATGAGTGTCAATTTCCACAGCTGACGGAGAGGACAACAGACCGCAGGCACAAGGGTGCATCAGCATCGGGAAACGTCTGGCGCAGGAAGTAGAAGACCGTACTTTCTGCACATCAACGGCATCAACGGCGCTACAGGGAAGAAGCCAACTACAATCCGACATCCCTGTCGACTCTTTTCGTCCACGCCGAATTTTTCACATAGAGAACCAAACAGACAATGCCGGTCGCAATCACCAGCCTACTTGTTTGCATGACCCGGCCAAACAGCCAAACGAACTTCTGCACCTTCTTGATTTCAAAACTGGCGAAGAGTACATCGTAGACACAGGTGCGGCAGTCTCAGTTCTCAAAGGTGATTCAATGGCCGAGATGTCGCTAGGCGTTCTTCTCGCAACAGCTACAGGCGAGCCCATACCAACTTATGGCTGCCAATACCGCACACTCAACATAGGTCTACGACGTGAATTTTCCCACAACTTCATCATTGCCAAGGTCTCACATAATATAATAGGCCTTGATTTCCTTCTAAAATTTCGGCTCATTGTTGATCTTGCCAATCAAAAGATCATCGACCCCTCCACCGGACTTGAACAAAGCTTTTGGACACTTGCCTCCGAGCGTTTGGAGTTACAGGTCATTCAGCCAACCCCAGTGCATCATTCAGCAGAGATATCAGCAGCTCTTCGAAAATACAAATCGCTTTTCGATCTTAACAAGTCAGAGCTACGAGTCTCCAACACGATGCATCATATCGTCACAGAAGGACAACCTATTGCACTCAAGAAGCGACCACTGGCTCCTGCTAAGCTGAAAGCTGCCCAAGAAGAATTCTCAAGGCTTTTGGAAGAGGGAATCATCAGACCATCGAAAAGTTCATGGGCGTCACCACTGCACTTAGTCTCAAAATCAAACGGATCGTACAGAGCCTGTGGAGACTACCGTAAGCTAAATTCAGTGACAAAATCTGATGCATATCCTATTCCAAATATCAACACTTTACTTGAAAAACTCAACGGCAGCAATTTCTTCTCAGTGATTGACCTCAGACAAGCGTACCATCACATACCGGTAGCACCAGAGGATATCGAGAAAACTGCAGTCATCACTCCATTTGGCCTTTTTGAATATCTTTACATGCCTTTTGGACTCAAGTGTGCTACTCAGACATTTCAAAGATTCATAGACAACATACTTCGCGACGACTCTGCTTATTGTATGTCATATCTCGATGACATTATGGTATTCAGTCCAGATCTAGAATCTCATGCGAAACATCTACGAAATGTCCTCTCACGCTTATCCAACCACGGACTCAAGATCAACTGTGACAAGACGCAGATTGCAACTTCATCCGTCGACTTCTTAGGGCATCGTATCACGGCCCAAGGTATTCAACCGTTGCCGTCAAAGACGAATTCAATCAAGAATATCAAGTCACCAAGGACTTTGAGCGATTTGCAGAAAATCCTGGGAGTACTAAACTATTATCGCAAGTTCCTTCCAGGCCTTTCAAAACAACTTTATCCTTTGTGCAGGCACCTGCGGAACCGAAAAGGACTTAGCAAGAATTCCATCATTGCTTGGTCATCCGAAGACGAGGAATTACTTCGACTTGCCATCAACTCGTTAGCAAATGCCACAATGCTAACGCATCCAGATTTCGAAAAGCCATTTCTACTCACGACAGATGCTTCTGAATTCGCTATTGGAGCCACTTTGGAACAAGAGATCGACGGAGTTCGGAAGCCTATCAGTTTCTACTCGCGTACTCTCCAACCAGTAGAAACGAGGTACGACACTTTCGGCCGAGAACTTCTCGCCATCCACGACGCAGTGCGCCATTTTATCAGCATCATTGGCAGTAGCAGATTTGTTGTTTTCACAGATCATGCACCACTAGTTAGCGCACTTCGAAACGCAACTTCATCTATCGCCAAGTACCCTGCCAGAGTGGAAAGACAGCTTTCTCGTCTAAGCGAATGGCAATTTGACGTCTACAGTTTTTTTTGTTTTTCGACCGGAATCTTTGGCGTACATTATACAACCAACGAACGTACACCTGATACACAGATTTTTATCACTGGATCATGCTGCTTTTTCATCCTGCTTAATCTTAGTTAATGCTTTCTGAGGTTCAATGTTTGAAAAACCATTCTCTGGTATGTACTTTTGTGCCATATTCTGCTTTCAATTTGTGTTTCAACAGTAAAATCTCATTTTGATAAGTGCTTCTTTATTAGCATTAAAATTACCATTTCACGTACGTTTTAAGGGTTTTTAAAAATATATTTATGTTCCTTTGTGGATTTTAATATCTTGTAAGTTATTTCCAATCATGAATACTCTGAATTCTAAGTTAGCTCAGTGTCCATCCGCCGGTCCCACATTTAATAATGTTAGGCTACACTCCTTAGAGAGATTTATTTCAGATTTGATCACAATCCTTGAAAGATACGTCATAGACAAAACAAATGCTAATAAAACAGAAGAGCATAACCGGCTGAATCTATACACACTACAATCGAGATCCCCTCGATCATTCAGTCGATATTATCCAAAAATTGGGGCTTTAATCAACAAAATTATTTCTATAATTGTCGAAATTTCCTGTATCCTTCGAGAAATTACCAAATCGATGCCAGTTTCCTTCATTAGATGACCACAATCAACAGGACAACAGTTTCTATTCAAACGCCTATTGCTGCAGGTTATGTTGAATTCTTCCGTTCTCTCATGATATGCCACATAGACAGCAAAACCGATAATGTCATTTGCAATGTTTAGCACATTTGCCTATATGACCAGGCCAAGCAACCCAGTGATTTTCTGCATCTTCTAGATTTTAAAACCGAAGAAGATTTCATCATAGACACAGGTGCATCAGTTTCTGTTCTCAAGGGTGATTCCATGGCCGAGGTATCTCTGTGTTCTACTCGCAACCTCGGCGGGGGAGTCCGTTCCTACTTATGTTTCCCAGCATCCCACATTCAACATAGGTTTACGACGTGAATTTATTCACAACTTCATCGTCGCCAAGGTCTCACACAAAATAATAGTCCATGATTTCTTGCTGAAATATTGACTCATTGTTGATCTTGCTAATCAAAAGATCACCGACCTCTACACCGAAATTGATCAACGTTTTTGGACATTTTCCTCGGAACGTTTGAGGTTACAGGTCATACAGCCAGCCCCAGTGCATCATTCGATAGAGATATCAACATCTCTTCGAGAACACTAGTAGTTGTTGGATTTTAGCAAGTCAGGGCTACCTGTTTGTTGTGTCCACCTATATTTGATGGTCCACGTACATGTATGTCGTCAGTGTTTGTTATTAACGTATCGTCCAGTCTAGACTTAATTATGCCTATTTCTGCAGTTAAATTATTCATTTGAGAAGTCAGTCCCTGAAACAACGTTTCCAACCCATCAGAAGCCATATTAAATGTACCACACATGCTTTATTTTTACTCAATTATATATAGAATTTTGCTCGCACAACGAGCATCGATTTAATAAAACAAATTTACACATATTAATTAATTTATGTTCACTTCGGCTCGAAGTCTGCTTTTATCATTGGGCTGACTGCTTCATTCTTATACGGGCGCTTCTGCGAGGAATTTCTGTTGAGATAATGTCTGCCCTAGATAAGACCCTTTGTTCATTATTTGTCTTAAAGGTGGCTATTGCCACATCTTCCCACCCTCAGGAATCGGCTTTGGCACTCTGCTTAAACGATCCAGTGCAACAGCTCGTGGTCCATCGGGCAGGCTAACAAAAACAGTATTGTGCTCTGAGTCCACCCTCTCCACGTGATACGACCCATCATTGACAGCCTGCAGTGCCATGGGCTCGACCTTCGCGACCATGACAAAGTAGCCGACCTTAAGGCGAGTGCGTGTCGGTTGCCTTGCGTAGCAATGTCGTTGTGTGTGGCGATAACATATTCAGTTAACTGTTTTAGTCGCTCCTGAATATGGTGCAGCGCTCATGGGATCCTTGGATTACAGGTTCACCTGGCAGTCTTATGTGTCCTCCATAGACCATGGTCGTTGGAGCGAATCCTGTAGCTGTTGAGACAGTAAAGCGCATGGCCCGCTCAACTAGATGTAATTTGTCTCTCCACGTTCCCTCGCTCCCGTGGCACCAACAACGCAGTACCTCTTTCATCGTCCTATGTGCGCGCTCAGCAGTCGCATTGGTTTGCGGATGATAAGTGACTGTGCGGGAATGCTTTCTGTCAAGGTCTTTGCACCGCTGATTAAATTCTTTCGACTCAAACTGTGCGCCTTGATCGGCAACATTAACTTGGGGTGCACCGAATCGACTAAGCCATCGCTCTTCTAAGCACATTATAATCTTTTCTGCTGTGATCTTCTTCAGTGGTACAAACTCGACCCATCGGGTAAACTTATCGACCATGGAAAACACATAGGACACCCCGCCGCGAGCTACCGGCAGTAGACCTACCAGGTCGATATGCAGAAACTCGTTCCGTGCAGTGGCATTGAAAGCAATCGGAGTGACTTTTTCTCGTTTTTGTGGTTTACAACGTTGGCATGTAGTGCACTGTTGACAATAGCTACGAATTTCTTTGGACATGCCAGGCCAATACAATCGTGACTGCAATGTCTCAGTGAGCCGCCTAGCGCCGAGATGTCCCAACGTTTCATGCCAAAAGGCCATTAATTCTGTTCTTATAGATACTGGCACAAACCATTGCACTGTTTTTCCTTCTTTCCGCACCAACATGCCGTTCTGCAGGCTCAACGTTTTATATGGTGCAGACACCACTGTGCCATTTGTTAATTGATTGACTATTTCCTGACACGTGGCATCTCTTCCCTGTTCTTCAGAGACTTTTATAAGCTGGGAAACCCGCCCAGCGGAAATTCTGCCGAGCGTATCGGCTGCCGCATTCTCGATTCCTGCTCTATGATGAATTGATATATCGTATTCCTCCAGTTCTTTAATGGCTCGATATACTCGTTTCTCCTCAATACATAGTGATCTCCAATGCACTAGCGCTTTGTGGTCGGTAAAGACGTCAACGTGTCCCCCGATGACAAAATATCTGAACTTCCGTAGCGCCCATTGTACGGCAAGTAATTCCTTTTCTGTGACGATATAGTTCTGTTCCGTCTTAGTGAGTGTGCGACTTATATATTGCGCAGGACGTCCGTCAGCTTGTAACACCGCTCCTATCCCAATATCTGACGCGTCTGTAACAATTGACATATTACCTACCAAGAAAGTCAAAATAGTTGCCTCTATTTATTTCTGCTTGCATTGCACAAACGTTTCTTGAGCCTCCTCCGTCCAACAAAATGGTATCTTGGCACTCGTTAACTGAGATAAGGGATGATGCGTAACCGCCATCCCCGCGAGGTATGGTCTATAGATATTCACCATACCAATAAACCGGCGCAATTGTTTTCTAGTAGTAGGCACCGGATAATCCCTGATAGGTTGTACATTCGAATCTAACGGCATGCATCCGTCCGCTGAGACTAAGTGCCCCAAGAACCGCACTTCTTGACCTATCTGTACCTTTTCTGGATTAAAATGTAATCGCCACTCTACGGCTTTGACCAAAATATTCTGCAGCCTGATATGTAATTCGTGTTCAGTAGTGGCCAATATAATAACATAGTCAACGTAAGCTGTTGTACAAGTTAAGTCAGACACGAACGAGTCCATCATTCTTTGGAACACTTTCGGTGCGTTTTTAAGTCCAAATGGTACCCGGGTGAATTGGAAATGACCTTGGGGTACTTGTACCGCTAACTTCCATCGGTCTTCGGCCCGCACGCCTATTTGCCAAAATCCCTGTTTAAAATCAAGCACGGCAAACCATTTGCCTCCCGCTAGCTGTAAGAACAGATCACACAGAGCCGACATGGGATACGGGTCCGGTTTAGTTACTGAGTTCAATTGCCTAAAATCAGCCGCCGGTCGGAGCGAACCATCCTTTTTCGTAACGTAAACCATCGGAGCACGAAATACAGATGATGACGGTTCAAGAACGCCGGCTTCTATCATATCTTGGGTTGCTCGAGTCGCTGCTGCTAATTTCTTTGGAGAAGCACCATATACTTTTGGTGGATCGTAACCTTCATTTAGTTCTAGCCATAGCTTAAACTGGTCGACCGTCGGCCCTAGACATTCGCTGCAATCAGGCAGTTGGAATATAATGATATATTTGTTTCGAAGATTCTTCCACCACCCTGGCAGACAAGTGGTCTCCTCCTGCATTTTAGGGGTACATATAGACGTTATTGAACTTATTCTCTCAGGCCTTGATATGCATACACGTTTATTTTGACAGTCTATCGTCTTAACCCATTTTCTAATCAAATCAAGTCCCAATAAGGGCGTTTGCGTATTCGAAACAACAAAAGACATATGATAGACATTTTCATTTATTAACAACTTCGTGTCTCACTCGCCCACAGCCACCATCGATGCACACGATGCCTGACATAAACTTGCTCTCGTAGGTTTTACATTGTTCAATGGCCAAGTCAATGGTAATATCGACACATCAGCTCCAGTATCCAATTGCATTATTACTGGCTGTCCGTTGAAGAGTTCTAAAAATTTAACTTTAATGAAAATTCTTACATTGGGCAATGTTTCCCACACTTCTTTTTCTTCAAAGGCCATCTGGTTCGGACCACTTTTTTGTTTGTTCTGCTGGTCTTTATTCGACCTACCCGTCAGAGCCACCAAAGGATTAATATTTATGCCCTGCTCTCGCCCACCTTTATTTGTGAGATTATGAACCCTGTTTTCCCACTGAACTGGCCGTTCTCGAGGAGCTGTACATTGGTTTTGCTGACGCTTATACGCTGTATTCGTAGGAGCTGGAGTCCTTATATACTGACTTTGCTTCCAAGACACTGGCTGTTGCCTTCTGTCGCGGAATTGATTATTATGCCGCAAAGAATTCCAGTACGGAACGTCGCTCCTGCCAGATGTTGCAACTGGACACATGCGTCATAACTGCACTTGGTTTCTAAATCAACAGGATCGTGCAGAACCTGTAGAGATTATCGTAAGATCAATTTTGTGACCAGATCCAATGCACACCCCATTCCAAATATAAACACCTTGCTTAAAAAACTCATCGGTAGCAATTACTTTTCAGTGATTGGACTCAAAAGAGCCTGACACCGCATTCCTCTAAAGTCAGAAGTTATTGAATAAACTGCAGTCATCACTTTTTTCGGCCTTTTTGAATACCATTACATGTCTTATATATTTCAGATGTTTATGGACGTCATACTACGCGATGACGCCGATTAACGTATGTTATATCTTGATTAAATAATGGTCTTTAGTCCAGGCCTAGAGTCCCACGTCGGGCATCTACGAAATGTCCTATCACATTTATCAGATCACAAACTCAAGATCAATTGTGATAAAATCTGTGGATTTCATAGGGCATCGTACTACACGTCAATGTATACAACCTTCGCTTTCTAAGGCCAAATCGATCAAGAATATTGAGTCATCCAATACTTTAAAAGAATGATAGAAAATTTTGGGAGTTCTCAACTATTACTGCAAGTTTCATCTCACTCTATCAAAACAACTTCATCCGTTATGTGGGCACCTGCGGAATCGCAGAGTACTTTGCTAAAACTCCACTTTCTTTATCGTCTGAAGAGGCGTTATTACTCTGTCTTGCCATCAACTCGATAGCAAATGCCACACAGCTTACCCTTTCAGACTTCCAATGACCATATTTACTCAAAATCGATGCCTTTGAGTTTGCTTTTAGAGCCACCTTGAAACAAAAGATTGACGGATTTCTGATGCCTATCAAATTTTACTCGCGTACTCTGCAACCAGTGTAAATTAGATGCGACAAATTCGGTCGAGAACTCCTCGCCATCCATGATGTAATGCGCAACTTTATTAGCTTCATAGATTGTAGCAGATTTGTTTTATCCAGATCATTCATCATTAGTTAGCGCAATACAAAATTCTATTTCCA
Source organism: Eudiplozoon nipponicum (assembly GCA_029291075.1). Classification (NCBI taxonomy): domain Eukaryota; kingdom Metazoa; phylum Platyhelminthes; class Monogenea; order Mazocraeidea; family Diplozoidae; genus Eudiplozoon; species Eudiplozoon nipponicum. The sequence goes on from JAQBSW010012835.1 coordinate 11,507, forward strand.
CCATCGCAAATTACCCTACCAGAGTAGAATGAGATTTGTCACGATTTGTTTACATTTTTCATGTTAAGAGCGAACACAAAACTATTTTCGACTCCATACACTCTATTTCTCACACAGTCAATAAGGTCACTGTAAAATGTATTACAGATCGGTTCTGAAGTCATAGACTCAGGTAGAACGCTAAGCGATGGGTCTCCGTGTGTTCTTTATGCCAGAAAATCAAGATAACCAGGCATAATCATTCTAAGTTGGAACATTGCCCAACTACATCTCGCCTAGCCACTGTTCACATGGTCATAATTTGCAACTTGAACCTGGCATCTTCAGTGGCAATCTACATTGCAATTTTCACGTTGCGGCCTTAAAAACCGCGGTATGACCGCCCAAAACAGCTAACAATCTTTGTAGCAGTTACTAATAGTTATTTGGCATCTTGTCATTTTTCAAGCAATTAACAAGCATGCACCAGCCCAGTATCACTATACATTTTTGGTTAACTATGGGCGGAATAATAACCAGTTTCTTAATTTGGTTAGAACTACCTATTTTTGTCAGAGAGGAATGTGATGTAACGGCTTAAATAAATTCGCCGTCATATTGTTAAAATTAAATACAAAATTTAATACGATTGACCGGTGAAAACGGTCAAAACTATCGGTGAACGATTGCGTGCAACTTCGCACCTATTTTAGCGCAATGAAATTGCCACTGAACACATTTTATTCTCTGCTCGCTATGTGTGATTGCTGTCTCTTTATTTGCTGTACTGATTATCTACGCCGACTCTTCTGCTTGAGATTACCACGCTGAATCATTACTTGGGCTAGTCTTTAGCCACATTAATATTCTTGTAGCTGCACATCCAGTCAAACGTAATTGATCATCTATTAATCGGATTTCTACGTGTGCCAGCCATCTCGGTGTTGCTGTAGATCTTTAACAAGATAAGTTTAGCCTTTAAACAATAACTAACACATCGTGTTACGTAAATTCTACATATTGAAGTTCATATTAAAAAATATAGCCAGTGAAGCAGGATATCTTAATTGCCATTTAATGGCCATGTCTAGTCTTGTTGGAGGTCTGTCAAAAAACAGTGATGACTCGCACTTGTAAAAATCCGATTAATACATGATCGATTAGGTATGACTGGATGCGCAGAAAAAAAGAAGATAAGGGTGAGTTACGACTAGCCGAATTAGAGACATCGTGTGGTAAACACGAATCAAAATGCAGTAATTCTGCGCAGCAGAAAAGGTGCCAGCAATCACACGTAGCGAGTAGAACAGTGTTTGATGCGTGCTGCATACATAGCGCTCGTATAAATTCCAAGTCGAACATAATTGGTCAAAGGTAAGCGTGAGTATTAATTGGTCAAACATATAAACATTATGAATTTATTTGGCAAAATATCGGGGAATTAATTTGAGCCATTACAATAAAAATAAATTTAAATTAAATTCGCTGGATCCATGACAACACGCGCCTTGCAGAACAATTGTTCGACTTCGTATCTATTTAAGTGCGATACAAATATCAAGCAACACACCACGCTCTGATCGCTACTTGCATATGGTGTTGACTTTTATACTTCACTGACTATCTATTCCAGCTTCTTTACATGAGTTTTCCACAATGTGTAACCAACACGGCTAGTTTCCAGTCCCGTCAATCTTCTTATTGCTACGCATCCAGTCATATGTACTCGAACATTTATTAATCGGATTTATACGTGTACATGACATTTTTGTTGTCACAGAACTTCAGCAGGACTAAACAAGGCCTTTGTACAGCAATTAATATGTAGGGGGCCATTTCCGGGGTTGCTTTCTAGTTCGTGAATTTTATACCCGTCCTACATATCAATGGTGGCTATTATTACTACCCGTGCGCCTAATTAGTCTCTGATACTTTTCGAATGGTCGATATGAGAAAACCGAAAATTGGTTTCATACATATATGAGATATAATGTAGCAAATAGTAATATTTCAAATTGAATATATGTTGGTCAGCTGCAAAAACAGATTTTATGCAAAATAGGTCTTAAACACTATTCACAGTTAAACTAAATTTTCCGTCTTCTAGACGACAAAAGTTAAAATGATTTATGTTTATAAAGAACAATGTTTTGCGCACAAGAAATTATTCTTACACAAATGTCTGGATTGGAATGAACATAGTCAAATGATTGAAACCACATGATAATCTGTTATAAAGAAAAATGTTTTACACACAAATGGTTATTCTTACACAAATGTCTGAATTGAATTGTATTTTTATCATCGATTTAAAACATATGAAGATATGTAAAAAGTCATCGTTAAAAGCAATCACTTAAAATGTAGGGGTAAGCCACATAAAGACTTCAATGACCAAAAACTCACGAATATTTAGTACATGTCATTATTATAATCTATTATTCTCTGAAATTCTGAATGGCACAGTTAACTGATAACAGCAAAATTGTGAATAATCAAACTGAGCAAAATAAATTCACTGTGACACAATAGTCCACCGCGTGATCCTCGCGGATCGCGCGCGGTTCTGTCTACTTTATAAAAACCCTATTAATTACAAATAAAATTGCAGTTCAAGAAATTTCGATTAAAACTGCTTGAGACTAACAGAGATTGTTCCTAAAATCACAGTTAAGAGAAATATTGTTTAAGGACAGAGTTAGAATATTTGACTTTAAAGAGCACAGCGTTTGTAAAAATCTACCTTCGTCGGGTTGTAACACGGAGCCGCATGTTACATATAAACTCTGCTTTGTCAACACAGTGTTCCGCGTGCAGTTACTCATAGGATTACAAGCCAACTAACAGGACACAAAGAGCGTATCCAGAAGGTCTTCTGGACATCCACACTCTGCTAAGATTCCCAAAATATCACGGCGTTTGACAGTGAATGTCTATATGTCAATATTAAGAGCCAGCAACAGTACTGGTTGCACAATCCTGTTTTGTCTTGTTAGTAACGTTACACGGCACTCTAGCTGGAGAGTTGCAGTGCTGACCACAACAGGATTGGATAGCAGAGAAACTGTTGTCTCTAGCTAACCAAGCTTGTTTTCATACTATAAAACCATTATAAGAATTTTTGAACTAATTTAAATTTTTCAGGACGGGAATAATAGGTAAAGTGCAAACTGCGACGACAGTATAAATAATAGATAAATTTATCAGTTTTTATTAATGCGGATTACCTCATTTTGCATAACACAAAGTTGGAATTTTGCAAAGTATTCTTTCAAGCCATGTTAACGATTTTTTAAAGTTTTTGTCAAACACCAGTTCAAATCTACAAATGAATTTGCCGACAGCTTTTTCTGTGCAATATTCCATCTGTTCATTTTGTTGTGGCTTTTATTTAGTACAGTTGACAAATTTATTTATCATTGGCAATTCGGCGCCCATTTTTGTCAATTTAATCCGGGAAAGCAGATTTTGGTAAGCGCTTTTATATTAGCATTAAAATATACAGGGCACGTATGTCTTAATTTAAACTGTTCTATTGAAGTCCTTTTTGTGTTTTTAATGTGCTCCTTTCAATGTACTGTAAGCTACTTGCAAGCATGCATATACTCCAACCTCAGTGCGCTCTTTGTTCATCTGTTAGTCTAATATTTGATAACGTTAGGCTATTCTCTTTGAGATGTGACATATCTTTGGAAGATATGTCACATACAAAGCACATGGTAATAAAACCACGGATCAACATCTCCATCCAAATCTGACAAATCAGTACAACCGGCAATCAAGGTCCCCATGATTTAACATTCGACATTTTTCAATGAATTGATGCTTTAATCCCTGCATAATTCAGGGAATTTACCAAACGAATGCTAGTTTCCGTTCATGGCTGATCACAAACCACATCAAAAGAACAGTGCATACTTTATACGCACAAAAGAAATAATCAACTTTTAAACGCCTATTGTTGCAGATTATGTTGATTCCTTTCTTCCGAAATGACTTAACCTCAAAGACTGTGCAACCCATAATTTCATACAAATTGACCAGCATACTAAAGTAACTCGATGAATTTCTATATCATCTAGATTTGAAAATCGAAGAGGAATATATTGTAGATAC
>JAQBSW010012836.1:0-15601 GCA_029291075.1 Eudiplozoon nipponicum
ATGTATTTATGGATATATGTATGTATGTACGTTTGTATGTATTTATGTGTGCAAGTATTTATGCTTGTATGAATGTATGTATGCCTGTATGTATTTATGTATGAATATATCTATGTTTATTGTCATGTATGTATTAATGGTTCGGTTACTGCATGACTATATGAACAAAAGAACTGATATTTTTATGTTTAAATATGCATGCATCACTGTATGTATTTATATATGGATGTATTTATGTATGTATTCGTATTTGAATGTACAAGTTCTGCATGAATGTACATGTATGTTTGAATTAATGTGTGTTTGAATTCTTGCATTTATGAATTTATTTATTCGTACATATGGATCGGCAGGAATGTATATATGTACGCTTGCGTGTAGTTATATATTTATGTATTTATGTATGTAAGTATTTCTGTGTATGAATTTATTTATCTTTATTTGCCTTATGTGCGTAATAAATTGTGAATTTACGTACGCATGCACGTGTGTATGTGGGTATGTATTTATGTATGCATTTACAGAGACATATATATGTATGTGAGCATTAATATATGTATGTATGTACATGATCATATATATGTATGTATGAATAAATCTATGTACGTATGTATGTATGTTTGTATGTATATAATTATGTATTTATGTAAGCTTGAATGTTTGTATGTATATAAGTATCTATGCTATTTTGTATAAATATAAATATATATTTATTTATATATATTTATGTATGAATGTATGGATCAATATATGTATGCATGTATAAATGTGTGTGTCTGTACGATTCTGTGTGTGTATTTATATGTATGCATATATCTCGGTACGTCTATTGGTATATAAAAATATTTTATTTGTGCATTTTTGTATGCATGTATGTATTTATATCCGTATGTGCATTTACGCATGCGTTCTTGTATGCATTTATTTATGTAATGTGTATTTAAAATGTTTATTTCTGCAAATATGTAGATAAGTTTGAATTAATGTATATGTGCATTATGACATTTATAAATATATTTGCGTTATTATTTATGTTTTCATATATGTTTATAGGGATGTATGTACGTATAGATGCGCGTTTATATATATATATATATATATATATATATATATATATATATATATATATATATATATATAGTAGAAGTGAATTATGTATGAATGCTCCAGTTTATGCATGAATGTTTATATATATATATATATATATATATATATATGCATAAAGTAAGGTAAAATGTTGTATGTATATGTCTGTTTGCATATATTTATTTGTTTGTATATATGTAGCTATGTATGCATTTATATATGTATGCATATTTGTTTGCATATTTGTATGTATGCATGTAATTATGTATTTAGGTTTGTATGCAAGTATATATGTATATTTGAATATATATATATATATATATATATATATATATATATATATATATATATATAAATGTATGTACATATGCTTGTATTTTTTTATGTATATGTGTATTTATATATTAATATATATTTTTATGTTTGTACGCATATTTGTATCTAATTATGGGTGTATGCATGTAATGATTGAAATTTTTTCGTGTATATATGCATGCATGCTTATATGCCTTTATTTATGTATGTTTTCATGTATACATTCATGTTTAATATACATTTGCTGTATATGTTTGTGTATGTATTTATATATATTTGAATACACGTATGTGTTCGTCCTATTATTTATGTTTATATTTATATATTTGCGTCTGTGTTTATGTATTAATATATGTGTATTGCCATGTATGCATGTATATATATATATGTATGCGTGCGTGTAGGATTGCATTTATTATATATATATATATATATATATGTATATAAATGTATATATATGTATATATATATATATAAATATTCCTATGAATTAATTTATGTATCCCTTCCTTTGTGCACGTATGTTTTGATAATTTTATACACGTAATCCTGAATATATATATTGCTGTGTGCCTGAACATTGTTTTGTTTGTATTTGTTTATATATGTTTACTTGGATGTATACTTTCATATTTGTGTATGTATGTGTGAATGTATGTATCTATGCATACATGTTTTTATGTTTGTCTGTATATATTTATGTTTTTCTATATGTATTTATTTTATAACGTAAAAGTTTCTGTATATACGTAATAGATATAGTATACTTGCCTGCGTGTATATTTAAGTTTGTGTAGATATACGTGTACATTTATGTTTTATTAAATTTATATTTTCATGTATGCCTGTATTTATGTATGTTTTCTTGTGTTTATTAGCGTATGTGTTTTTGCAACTATGTATTTATGTAAGCATGCTTATATACATGTATTTATGTATTTATGTAGGTATATCTGTATGAATGCAGTTATGCGTGTATATAAATATGTACATATTTATTGATATATATATATATATATATATATATATATATATGCTTGGGCATGTATTGATATTTGTGTATGTAGGTTAATTTGTATGTATCTGTTTACGTGTGTTCATGCATGTATGTATGTATTTATTTATGGCCCACTTTTTAGGTAGGTATGCCTATAAATATGTATGTGGCTATATTTAAGTATGTATGTATGTATGTATTTATCTTGGTTAGTTTAGATCGAACTTCATTTCCAGTGGTTAATTTAAAGATGTGGAATCCTTCGAAATGAGGGCAAGAATCAACTCTGATCCACGACGAATCCTTACTCAACATCGGCTATAAAATGAGGATCTATCGGATATTTGCGGAACTGAGAGTGCTAATCAATCACCCACGGAAGAATATCTTGAATACGTTAAATTTTATAAATTAAATTTCCGTTGCTTTATAATCTTCGTTAGTCAGTTTGCCGTTGTGCACTGATTATGATTGAAGAATGTTAAACCAAGCATCGGCCTTTGTGACTAACGTTAGTTTTACCGGGCTGTTCTCCTCTTTAAATGTATGCAATTTGGTTTATCAGAATTCCGCAAATTTGATTTAAATTCCTGTTATTAATTCACTCTCAATTATTGACTGCTTAGTTGACGCGTTCATATGTTAAATTGGAGTTTAAATAACTATCTATAGAAAATTTAATATTAAGATTTTATGTAAATTTCATACATTAAGCTTTTATCGAAGTTGTATAAAATTTACCCGATTGCTTCTTTGGATAAGCTAAGTAGAAAAGAAACTGGTAGTTGTGTGAGATTTAGCTCAAATTACTGATAATCTCTACTGGTACACATTTCATTTTGATACATTTTAGTGAAACAATCGTTTTAAAGATATTAATTAATTATTTAAATTACATTTAAGTAGGCAGGGTAAACACCGGTCCTATATTTTGCAAAAAGTGCAACATTGCCGAAATAACGTGTCATATAAAATTATGCTTTTTCACTATCCATTGTGATCATTAGAGCACAGCAGCAAATCGGCAATGAAAATAAACAAAAATTCTTTAAATCAATTCAGTGAGCTTCAAATAAACAGCAATCTAATTATATATAACCATTCGTCGAGCAACATAGAAAAACTACCTTCAGTCATCAACAGGACACGGCTATAATCTGACTAACGGCGATCACGATTTATTATAATCAAGGTAGCGAACTTAATATAAACACCTGACCCATTTAGTTCATACATTTTTCAATATAAATTAAGAATTGTGTAGTTTAGAAAGGGCAATTCATCCAGTAGATTGTTTTCGTCCTTATTGGAAACTCTTTAGGTATTGGCCAGAATTTTTCGCGGACAGGACTCGAACCTGGGCGCGTCGGCTTCAGAATTTGTTGCTCTAAACACTTAGCCACCCTGTCGGTGATCAAGAATTACTAAAAATTTAATGTATTGAAAAGTAAAGATGCGGATTTCACATACGAGATATTATCATTATTATTATTATTATCATTATTATTATTATTATTATTATTATTATTATTATTATTATTATAATTATTATTCTATCAGCATTATTTTAATAATAATTTTGGTAAATTGTCTCATTCCACAACGTAGATATAATACGATTGCCTAGCATAATATAAAGTTATTTTACTCTACGTTTTACAACAATGGATTTGCTTTTTTTCCAAATGTGACTAATAACAACATTAATTCAAAGAAACATTTTACATCAAATAAGCGCGCAGTTTCTAAAATCGGTAGCTTTAATTGTTTAAATATGCATTGCGAAAATAATTCCGATAAGCTTTACAAATTTGTAGGTTGTCTGGTAATATTAATCGCAAAATTTATATATATATATATATATATATATATATATAAATCATATATATATATATATATATATATATATATGGGTAGGCAAGACGATTTTAAATGTGTTAAATCTTGCAATAATATAGTATTATATAATATGTTGGTAAACAAGACAAAGACACTCGATAATTGATCGCGAGATGTTGCAACGCATTTTCATACCACATTGTGCGCGAAACTTTCATTTATTCGCTTTTTATACCTTTTCTCTTTCTATTTGAACTATATGCACATTTATATTATTCAGATAAAAAGGCTTATCCATTAATTTTGTTTTTTTTAAATCCGCCCAGAATTGGAGTATTAATGTCCAGAACATTTGCTTGTCTCATTATAATTAAGTAATTATTTATTTAGATTTAATTCGATATATTTATTTACGATATTTATTTTACGTGAGGCCAATAAAACAGTACTTGTAATCCATACAACATATTCATCACTGGTGGACATATTTTTCACCGAATATCAATAAAACCTGCGATTAGTCGTTTAATTGGTGGATTATTATTAAAGGTGTTAAACTAGTAGATAGACATTCACAAGCTAGAAAGATTTCGATACTTAATATTTATTAAAAAAATAAAATAAATTTTAAAATATGTCCATTATTTAAATGGCACAGTCGTATTCGGATCGCGAGTGTGCTGATTATTTTATCAAAAATTTCTTAAAGTTTATTATCTCTCATGGACTAAAATAAATATTTATTTAAAAGAAGTCTTTTATTTCAACACGCACCGACGCGTTTCAACCTTCCATGTTCATAATCAGATCGCTCCTACAAACCGACTAACGATGATCAAGTCAAAATGTAAATATGGCTTATTGAATATGTATAAGAAGCCCCACATCTGTCAGTCTTAAATATATAGAAGTTAAGGTGAATATTGGTCACGAAATTAAAATTCAGTCACCTTTGAAACGATGCTTTAGCTTCCACTGAATTCAGGTAGGCTGTAGATTTAAAATGATCGTGGCGAAAGCCGCAAGTTGGTCATTATGATGATTTCATGGTAATCGTGTCGCCCAGATTCCTGTCAAGATTGATTTATGTGAGACAGCAAGAAATAGGAACTACATTTAAAATGTAAAATAGGTTATCTATACATCGAGGATAGATTTTCGTTAGTTCGTCTTGGGTCGCGATCTTATAATGACCATATTGATTCAAATCACGTCAGTTTTTTGTAAAGAATGGTGACACCTTTTTTGTGCGTTTGTTCAAAAATTGAATTGGCATTCATTTCAAGTCTGCAAACTTTGTTTACTCTATTCCTACATTAATAGGTAATCTTGGTCGATGGACAAGATAAGTGTTATTACTTCAAATGGTATGGAAAATTGATTGGATTTTAAAATTCATTTCTAAATGAATAATCTTTTTCCTCATAAATATTAATGCGAGTATTTTAAATATTGTGTCTATTTTAAGCAAAACTATTGTGATTATATTGTTACAATTATTATTTCTGCATATGCATTTTACAACAAATATATTTTAGCAATTTTAAGTAAATATGCTTTATTTCTATGCAAAACAGCTAATTATAGCATGATTTTAAATTATTATATTAATAATCCATAATAACACCATAAACATAAATATCGTTTCTACTACAATCAAAGTTAAAATTATTAACGAATCAGGTTAGCCTTCAATTTTGTATTTTATGGAATCGATTTTTATGAAAGGCTGGATTCCAGTTAATGTTATCAACAAGGAATTCTTCGTTCATTGGTATTAGACCAATGATTATATACGTATTGAAATATTTTCTATCCACGTTCAGTTTTTATCGTCGAGATTTTAACTCTTTATGATAGTACATATATATATGTAACAATATGTAATAATAATAATAATAATATTAATATATATGTGTGTCTTAGTAAAATTGTTGAGTAGTATTATTAATATGTATGTATATAATATATATATATATGTAATACTAATAGTAATAATAATATACTTGTAATTAATGGATAAAAGTTCGTAAACTTCAACGTAATACTCAAGACGGAATGAAAATAGTTATAAGAATCGCATGTTTTTGCGAATAGTAATATTTTTCTCCGTCCTACAGCTATCTAGACTTTTCTATATTTAATTTTAAAACATTGATCGAACATTTTATAAGGATTATGATATATATAAGGAAATAAATTAGGACGATACTGGGCATAGCATAATTAACTAACACACATCTTGACTAACAAAGAGTTATTGGCAGATCCTACTTATATATTAAAAATATTCAGCACAAATGCATGGGTATTCTCTTCAATCAACTGCTCATCATATCAAAAAAGAACAGAATAATAAGGCAAGAGTAAAATTAACATGAATGAAATATATAATCTCATGTTCACAAGCGTTTCGTGCTTACTGATTGCTTAAATGTTGACTTAAATTGCGCAATGCTATCCTTCTTGTTGGTATTTTCGTCGCCGTTTTTTTTATAGCACTTGTATGTCGGTTAAATCTTGAATCCATTACATTCACAGGTGCACCGATTTTTGGCCTTGATTGATAGGCTCTCAATTGTCCATTCCTTTTGAAGTCTTCTATCAGCCGATTGTCTGAATATGACGTTTTAAAATTTTTTTCCATCGTCATTTTCAGACAAGCAGCTGATGAAAGGCTTCAAAATGAAGGAACATGTGAGAACCCATCAATCAAGGCTAAAGTCGGTGCACCTGGAAATGTGAAGGATTCAAGATTTTACTGATTGCTCATTTGTAGGAGCCGGTACTTCGTCCTATATCCATTTCATATTTGGTCATGACATGTGGGGAAAATATAAAAAAAATATACAGTGCGTATAGCACGTAGTACCAGCTACTATTGATGAGTCGCCATTAAGAACGGAACACATGTCCACGTGACAATATACCATTCGCACATGCTGATTTTTGTTTATACTTCTGCTCCTATTTGAACTACTTTCATACTAGGTGCGCAACACCTAATATACTGGCATATGAATTAGCTCTCGACAAAAAACTGTATATAACTAATATATATATATATATATATATTTATATATATATATATATTTATATATATATATATATATATATATATATATATATATATATATATATTTAATGTCCTAATAACCGCGAAATGTGCTAACTGATATCGATCAAGGCCAGAGTGTATGCATTTGCTGGAGAAACTGGCATTCAGTAGTAGCAATACTTAATTTTGACAAAATTTAGCATATCTTAAAATACAATTTTTTGGCACCATGCACATGGTGTTGGTACCCTGTACAGTCTCGGTGTATATTATATGAGGCGAGTTGGCTTTGAAGTCACGTTGTGGGAGACATTATATGAAGTTAATTTTAATGAAGGTAAAACAATGCAAATTTAGATAAGTACCTTACGAAAGAATGATCATTGTGTTTAAAGTTTATAAATAACATAAAATTTCCTTAATAATTGCCAAACATAATAATAGCCTTAAGTAAATAGATGCAATAAGGTAACGAGAAAAATGGATGACATTTGGATGGCTGATAACCTAAATAATTGATTAAACAAAATTAAGATAAGGAAGACAAAACAATGAAAATCGTAAATCTCATTGCTTTCATTATAACTTCATTAGATAATTTCTTAGTTGTCTTGTTTCGCCTCCAGTTATTTTACTTCTTAATTTAATTGAAATTGTTATTTCACAATCTTTTTGATCACATTAACTGGCATGCCTTTAACGCTGGTGTGTCCGTATTAATTTTTCCGTCTTTTCTAACTTCTGAAGTCACATTTTTGGTACGTCATTTGACATTTTGGGAATAAAACAACTAGTCTGATACGCGCGGATGATAAATTAGCTTTCTTTCACTACAGATTTACTTAGATAGTTATACAAATATGTGTAGCTTCATTTAACGTTATAATTATCGGTCGTAGAAATACGCAAACTAGCGACGCTTGTCTATCTAGTGAAACGTCAGAAGCTATTATGAAATCATGCAATCATAATTATAAATGATACAGTGCGTATTAAATTTCTCATTTGCTTTATTAGTTTGTCTTTATTTAGTATGATGAGCTGTGTACTGAAGTAGGTACACGACACTGGCTTTGCAGCATTTACTATTGAAAAGGGAACCGAAACAGTTTATTGTTAGACATACCGCGTATTAAGTAAAATGAAGCATATTTTTTAATGCCGAGCTCACCACATTTATATCTTATGAAGTTATAAAATTTATTTATGCAAAATGTTTTTGCCATTGATGAGCCAGTGAATATCATTACATCTTACAGGTTTGATTTTGCCTTAAATGGCAAAAAAATACTATTGGTAGCACAGGTTACTTGAACGATATATTCATGTTTCATTATTTGTTCAGGCTTCTTTGAATTTAGTTGATGTTTTGACTTCGAGTTCCTGAAGTCAACCTGAGAACTACTTGAAAAGCCACAAAAATGGCATTAGAGAAAGCACAGCATTACAATAAAAAGTGACTTTGTTCCTCGGCCAATCATCATTTTATAAAAAATAATAAAATTTATTATTAACTTAAAAGATTTCTTTTTAAACAAATTCACATTCATACCTATACATTTACTATGCAGAACTATACCGCTATACCCATCTACGTTAAGATCCATGCGTCTCAATTTTCACTACTTTAAAGGGAACATCGAGTAAACAGTGACCTGAGGAAGTCAATTGATTCATCGGGTTTAGACAAGTCATTTGGTTATGCAATTAATGTTTAGATTACACAAAATTATATGTCCAACATAGCTCAACATCCAATTTTGATTACTAAGTTAAAGCGAGTCAAATAATACCAAATACTGTGCACGTTGATTTCCCTAGCTAGCGAGCTTTTAAACTGAAACCATTATTGTTGGTAAAACAATTTCACAATTGATACAATGGTATGTATATATTAATATTCGTGGTTTGTGCCCACTGATGCTAATTCCTCAAGTTGTGGTATATATTACTGTTCAGTATCTAATTGAATGCTGAGCGCAGCGATTTTTCAACTCCTCATACAACCATAATATTATTCATAAATTTTATTTAAATTAACTCTCTTATTAACCCGGTCAATTTATCGCGGTCCCAAAAGTAGATACATTTGGTGTTTCCCCCTAAATTGGTTGGGTCGTTTATGCGGATTCCCTCAGAATTTATTATTAGTGTTTCATTCAGCCGAGACTTAATTTTCCCTATCTCCGCAGTCAAGGTGTTCATTTATGCAGTCAGTCCTCTTACTAAATTTTCCAATTCGTCAGATGCCTTTTTGTTATCTTCATTTATATATAGGATTTTTCTCATATAAATCGCATTGATTTAGTTAAACAGAAATACAAATATTTAATATTTGATGTTCACTTCTGCGACTCGAAGGCTGCTTCAATCATTGCGCTTACATAATATGTGCGCTTCTGCGAGGACTTTATTTTTAATTTGTGCCAGCCCTACATAAGACCCTTGGTGCGTTATCGGGCTCAAGGGTGGCTATTGCTACATCTTCACCCTCGGGAGTCAGCCATGGTTGTTGGAGTGAATCCTGTGGCTGTTGATACTGTAAATCGCATGGCACGCTCGACGAAATTTAATTTGGCTCTGCAGGATTTTTGGTTCCGGTGAAAACATAGCGGATATTCAGGGGCACCTGAAACAATTCACGGTCTCAAAGATGGCCATTGCTACAACATTCACGGCCTATCCAATCTATTTGAAGGACAGGTCCCGGTGAGTGGCTAGTTAGATCAGAATCCTGGGTGCGAGCATATTTACAGGTTGTTTTTTTTTCTTTTTCTAACTAAAATAAAACGCAATATTTCCCATACATACTCCAGATTAAATTTTTGCACGATATTTGATATCTCCCTGAAGTCGCCGAAAATTTCTTTTCTTAATTTTTTTAACTGTTTACTGTCTAAGGTATGTGTTTGTTTCAATACAGTTCTTATAAAATATTTTGCCCCTATAAATAATAATTTATTTTTTTTGAATACGGTATTACAAAGATCCTAGGATAAACCTGAGGTTTCTTTTGTTTTACATTTATCGAATCAGGGTCGAGCTACTTTATTACACTTTCCATTGTCATATCTATTAATTCGTGTAAGTATCCCATTTCCCTAGATATATCTTTAATTTTTCATGATTAAACTTTTCTATATTTCAAACATTTTCTATTTCAAGACTTTTAAGTATCAGAGATTTTAAAATGCCTATTTTCATACAACGTGGATGATTCGAGCAAAAATGAATTCGGAAACACGAATAGGTATTTTTCTCAAAGACATCCTATTCTTATATCCCTGCATTCTGCGTCAATCTCACATTAAAGAATTCTATATTTCTTTTAATCCTTTTTACAAAAATGTACGTTAGATCGTCTATATTGTTTGCTTAATACATAAGGTGTATCCATTCATCATCACCATATTATCAAATTATTAATTAAATCATCACGGAATATTAAAAGCGTTTTAGGTTAATTTGTGGTACATTTTATGAGCGTTTACTCGTTATTTGGCTTCACTTTGTTAGCAACCTAAATGGAAATAGTTTGAGCATGGGAACAGCTCGCACTTTTTTATACTATTCCTTTGTAAAAGTAACTTTTGTAGACGAATTACATATATTTACCATTTCTAATATACTTTTTAACGCCATTTAGTTTTCACCTAAAACCTCCAGTTATCCAGTTAGGCACAGTTTTGAAGTTCTTCAAGGCAGCCGGTATTGGGATATTTATATACATATATACATCATTTGTCAAATTATATTTTTGAACTATATCTCTGAAATGATTGATATTTTTTTATTGTGTTCTAAAAATAGAAGTATAACCTCATTCTATATCAAATTCAATTAAAAATTATATAAGGAAGTGCATTTTAGGAATTTCAAATCATTAGCATTGGTTCGCCTTTCTTATACACTTCTACAAATTCATACACCCTGGGTGGAATTGTATTACTTTAATAGGTGAGTCACCATGCGTTTTTTCTACAATTCGTCTGACAATCATCTTTTATGAAATCATAACATCACTCTGTAGTTTTCCTGTAGGATCATTATTTATTTTTTTATAAACAACCTTTTTCTTTACCTGTTCATACAAAATATCATCATAGATTGATCTGTGCATTTATCAGCCTTTAAAAATATCAAATTAAATATCAATAAATTCCTAAGGCCTAATAATTTATAATCGTGTTTAAAGTATTCTTTCTTATGCTTTATCATCAGGAGCACCATCTCCAATTCGAATTTCGTTATTTTGCGTTTCCGGATGTTGCTTAGCAATATTTATAGTTTCTGTAATGATCCTCTTCCTAGGTGAGCATTTCGCTATAACTTTCGACGGATTAAACAAATTCAGATGGGCGTTTCTGTAAATACAAAAACGTGATTTAAATAATCAATGAAAAACATCTTATCAAATTACTACTTTTAGTTTAAAAATAAAACGGAAAATTGTCATGGTGAATATAAGATGTATTAAATTTTAGCATACAGATTAAAAACGTGTCATATTACAATATGCTAACCTGCATTGGAACATAGCTAATCCGAAGCATGGGCGTTTGCAAATTGCGCATAAAATATCTAAACATTAATGTGGATAACAGCTGTGAATCAATGAGAGATGGTTCAATTACCTTTTCCACTAAGGACAAATGTGTTTGACAAATTAAATAAAAGAGACTGGTGATTATCTCATGTTTGCAAACTTGATTTAAACAATTTTTGTTAGCTCTTGCACAATCTATGTATCTTTTTAGAGATTTTATTTAAGTGTGTGTGGCCAAATTAGCAAACTGCTTGTGCATATTAAATACTGTTTTTTTCGGAGAACTAATATATATGCAATTATGTATTAGGTGTTGCGGACCTAGTAACAAATTAGTTCAGTTGTGACCAGAAGGATAAACCAAATGCAGCATGACCGGAAAGTATAATCTCATGCACATTCGTTTTGTGCTTACTGGCGACTCATCAGTAGGAGCTGGTATTATGCCCTTTAACCACTATATATTTGGGTGAAGAATGTCGGATAATAGGACGGTACAATCTCCTAGACGAATGTGTAAATCTGCAAAAGTGAAGCTAACATCATATAGTCTACGACAATGCGACTTCAACGCTAACTTACACTATATAATATATATACCGAGTCTGTAAAGGATACTAACACTATGGCTATTGTGTTAGTAACTGATACCAGCGTTATTGTATCGAAAAGGTACATGATACTAACACTATGTTTTCCGAGTCGGTACATGGTACCAACATGATGGATATAAATTTATGCTACAGTTCACCGTAAGCATGAAACGAATGTGCATGAGATTATACTTCCCGTTCATACTGCCTTTGGTTTATCCTTCTGGTCACAACTGAACTAATTTGTCACTAGGTTTACAACACATTGTGAGTCTCGTTATTTAATTGCCGAGTACTCTGAAAATGAAAATTAAATATAAACATATGACAGTATGGGGGACATCCAATTTTATTGCTATGTTGTGCGGCATATTAAATAATGTGGGTGTTGTGTTTATCTCAAGTTTGCAATTTTGATTTATAGAATTGGTGCAAAAAATTTCGCAATTAATGATAGTTTGATCGCATAAATGGGAAAGTTTGATAAAGGAAACTAATTTGTTTTTTTATATCCTCATACCAATTGTTCCGTCGATGTCGAAATTTTTGTTATAACACTACGAAGTCGAAACAAGTAGTCGAGCTTTAAGTCTGATTTTCCATGACTTCTGCATTCATTGCGGACGTACACCTGTTATTCAATTTGGTCGTACGCTGTTCATGAACATAAAAAATAAAGGCGTGTCAGAATGAGGTACATATTTTTGCACCGATGAATGAAATAGTTGTGGTATTTATCTCAATTTCGCTTTATTGGTTTACGTAGTTTATATCACTATTCGCACACACAATAAATATTTAATTGTATGACATAAATTCGCTTTGCAAAAGATGCAAAAATTCCACATTCGTGGTTGCATGAAAATAATGTATCGTAAATTTCCAATCAAGCACAATTTTTTCTATTATATGCATTACAGTTTAACCACGATAGCCAGTTTGCCGTTTGTGCTACGTAGATAATAATAAAATCTTGAAACACGTCAGTGCGTGTGTAGGAATTAATGCAAGGTTATAAGATTGATTGTATACAATGAGATTGGTGTTTATCTCATGCTCGCAAACTTCATTTTAAAACTTTTAGTTCCACCTGCGCAAATAAACATTGTTTTCTTGCATAATTTTTATGGTCGTGGTGAAACTTGCAGCGCTCATTTTCATCAATGCGTTAAACTTGTGCAACCCACATTTACAGTCAAGTACAAACATGTAAGACTACTATATATATATATATATATATATATATATATATATATATATATATATATATATATATATATTGCAGGTTGCACCCTGTTAGTCTATTTGTCGTAATAATTTGATGATCTGTTATAAAAAATCGAAACGATATGGTTATGCTATCCTGCTAGACTGGTAATTTATCACCATGTGGCAGCCCATGTTTGTATAAAATATATACGCATTGCAAAATTTGCAAAATTTCAATTTACATGACGGCGTAAAAACTGTGCATTCGAAATTTCCTTTCACAATAGAAGCATAAAATTCTGCCAGATGTGACAGTTGATTATCTGATTTTTGTCTTTATAAATAAATTTCGGTTATATCCTTCTTAGTCATTTTGCCGTTGTGCTCCGCTAATAACCCAGAAAGTCATAACGCAATTGTATGCGCGACTAGTATTTGCTTTAAATACTGCTATATATTGAATTGAATGATGTCATTAACCGCGAAATGTAATAACTGATATCGATCAAGGCCAGAGTGCATGGAATTAGTGGAGTAACAGATGTTCAGAAATTGTTGTAATTCTCAATTTCGGTGAACTGTAGCATAAATTGATATACATCATGTTTGTACCATGTACCGACTCGGAAACCATAGTGTTAGTACCATGTTTCTTATCGGTACAATAATGTTGGTATCGGTTACCAACAAAATGACCATAGAGGTAGTATCCTTTACAGACTCGGTATATATATTATATAGTGTGAGTTAGCGTCGAAGTCGCATTGTCGAAGACTTTATGTGATGTTTGCTTCACTATTGCAGGTTAACATATTCGTCTAGGAGATTGTACCGTCCTATTATCCGACATTCTTCACCCAAATATATAGTGGTTACAGGGCGTAATACCAGTTCCTACTGATGAGCCATCAGTAAGCACGAAGCGAATGTGCATGAGATTATACTTTCCGTTCATGCTGTCTTTGGTTTATCCTTCTGGTCACAACTGAACAAATTTGTTACTAGGTTGCAACACCTAATACATAATAGTCTTTGCTTTGTTACGTTGTGCGACTTTATATATAAAGTAGCATTGGTGTTTGTCTCAATTTCTGAAACTTGATTGTTAAAACTGACCAGTTTTTCTCACAAGTTTAATGATATCCACATAATGTCCAAAAACCTTATTTTGTTATACACATAGCGATTTCCTGACTAAAAAATTAATTGGATAAGCACACTATATTCTGAATATAGTATGCTTGATCCAACATTAAATAGTGGCCTGATTCAATGGGAAACATTAACACGATTTGCCTTTCTATTTACTCAATTAATTACTAATTTTCTCGAAAGCTCTGTATATCCCTCTAATCAGCTGTTTTCAAAATTCATCAGTACATCTGGAAGTGCACGTTTGAACTAAAAATTTGAACTATGAGGGATTATTGCGTACTGTCAATCAACAAGTTTCCCGTTATCCTGATTCCAGATGCCCGAACACATAAATGAATTGATAAACTTCGACTAGTGCTTCTATGCTGTTTGAGTTTAAATTTTGTTATAATGGATTTGCGGTGTTTTATACTGATTTATGTAATTAGATAATCATTGGCTGTGAGGACGATTATGCCAATTACATAAATAAAGATTGCGATCTTGATAAAAACCATAATCACATTGTATGCATACATTTGCCAGTTTAAACTATGAATTGTATAAGAACGAAAAAAGGAATACACAAAGTTGACCGGTTTTGTCCTTAGTGAGAAATCTTCTCGTACTGTCCAAAATTTGCCGAGGACAAGGCTCGAACCTGGACACGTCTCCTTTGGAATCGTCGCTTCCTTACATTATACAATGTATAGTTTGTATCGAAAAGTGTATGTATATAAACGGACTTGTGTTTATATCAAATTGGAAACTTCGCTTGATGAAGTTTTTGACAATGTCTGCGCAACCAATGTTTATTTAATTAT
>JAQBSW010012837.1:0-15591 GCA_029291075.1 Eudiplozoon nipponicum
TATATATATATATATATGGAAAGCAAAATTAAATATACGACTCTCACATCTAGTAGTCTCGCAAAAATTGAATTTGCCTGTAAATGTCGGCTGCACAATTTCTATGTAGTCACGGACGTTATTTTTTGGCAGATTTTACCACAAGTGTATATGTAATACAATTAAACAATCATTGATTGCGCGGGCGATAGTAACAACTCTTTAATACAAGTTTGCGAGCTTCAAGCTTTGCTATGCTTGGATTAGTGTTTACTTTAAGCTGGTAAACATAATTTTAATTATTATTGCTGCCAACCGTTTAAACAATGTTATTTTTTCTAAATTAGTCTTAAATAGGTAACTATTCGCTATGGGATGATATTATATGCGGTTTTAGGTTTTACGGTACCGCCAAATTTTTCGAAATTTATTGTCTAAATATATATTGGATATAAAGGAACTCCACAGTTTAGTACAAATTTGGCTGTCATTCTACGAAGGAGTCAACGTATGAAAAGAATTTCGGCTACATTACTACTAAATATTGTTCATTATGATGAAAGCAATTTTTCAAATAATAAAACATTAATGTATTTCACTGAAACTTAAGAAAATGCTGAAATTGCTTATCGCACGAAGCACGAATTGATAAGATAACTGTTAAAAGGAACCAGTTAGAATTGCTAAAAAAATGTTTTCTCGACTTTAAAAGAAATATGAAGATGCAATGCGAGGTGTATATTATTATTTATCAATGCAATTACCGTTTTCAGTCAGCTTTACGTCGTTTCAGTTCATGTAGTTTTGGTATTATGCGACTGGTTGACTAAAATGTAATCAAAGTTTATTTGGAATATAAAGAAATTAATTTAAATTTATTTAACCCCAACTTTGCAAGTAATGATTATTTAACTGTATAACTTATGTGAAAGCTAAATCAATTTTATACTCGACACTGTAAAGATATTGTGCAGAAAAAATTTTCAGTCAAGAAATTTGTACACAGAGTTCCTAAAGGTGAAAGATGCCTATCTTAGTTTCCATAACATAAATTTGCATTGCTTGCCGTCGTGTTCTCGTGATAAATATGGGAGATTGAATTGCGTCTGGCATAGTGCTGAAGTTATCTTTGCCATACTGTGCGAGTGGTTATTTTAATTGGGACTGTCGTTTGTCTTCAGCTTGCAAGCTTGAGTCAACGAATTCTTTTTTTTATTTTGGCTGCTAAAACTTAGATTATCTCACACGCAAGTTTGTATCACATCTTTTTGCGGTTTGGGTAGAGTGTAAAAATTAATTTTTGTTTACACCACTGAGTAACTTACGCTCGTATTTGGTCTTTCATATTAACTCACATGCGATGGTGAAATGCCTTCATGTAAATTTATAAGTGTTCAGTGCGCTGCGAATTGAAGAAGTTGAGTAGCACATGCGTTTTAGTTTACAAAACTAATTGCTGAAAGACGCACCGAAACTTAAAGCATTAAAAATAGACTAATATATGAGTCATCGAAAAATTATATTATTAAATTTAATGCAAGTTGGACTATTGAAAGTGGGATAAAACTTATTTTCGATTTTGAATGAAAAAAATGGAAGTTTGGGAAGAATTATAAACAATAAGCCTAAGTCAAGAAATTCACCCAATAAAACGGATAACTTTTTTGGATAAATAATGTTTGTGCTATTCTCATGAGCAAGTATCGTGTAAAGTTTTCCAAAACTTTCCTGCAGAAAAATATCTTAATTTTAAAATTTTAAAAATTTCGATATAATATATAGTTGCTACCGAATTCGTTCAAACACGTTTACGCCTTTTGACAACGCCGAGGTTTCAGTGTAATATAATAAGAAATAGATTCCATCTAAATACATTCAAAATGACATCAGAGCTAATAGATTTCTTTTGATTATTTGAGGATAAGCCATTTACAGACGAAGTAACAAAGCAAATATCGATTCCTGCGGGCAAAATATGCAATATAATTTATATTATTTTATTAGTATAAAATAATCATTGCTTTCGATTCCAATAATTTCTATAAAAATAGGCTGTTTTCGCGTAAACCCAGTGATCATTAGACAGAAAACTAGCAACACTTCCTCATGGGAAACACAATGTTTTATTTCCTCAGGCTAATAAAAGAACACAGAATGTTTACGGTCGATGTCAGTTGTTGGTGCCAATGGACCGTATTTCATTAAATCTATATTTCTGTCTCCTTTCAACTTGTATTATCTGATTCTTGTTCTGACTTATAAGTGATTTAACCACGTTTTTTATTTTCAATTAATAAAATTCGGAGGCTGTTTCCTGGTTCCTTCTTTACGCCACAGCTTTGCATATAATATTAGAATAAAATAATAAAGCAAGTGGGAACTTGCAATTAAACCGCTTCATTTCCACCTGACCGAGTATTAGCATACCACCTACTGGGGTTTCTCTAGATACGTAAGAGTCACATATCTTTGTGAGTATATATATATATATATATATATATATATATATATATATATATATGCCAGTTATTCAGTTAAAAGTACCTAGATGAACGTGTACCTTTACCTATGTAAAACTAGTTTAGGCAAAATATTCTGTATAATCGATACAAATTAGCATGTATATGGCGCTATAAATGTGATACTTGTTACGAATTTGCAAGTATGTATTAGGTTTTGCGAACCTAGTAACAAATTAGTTCAGTTGTGACCAGAAGGATAAACCAAAGGCAGCATGAACGGAAGTATAATCTCATGCACATTCGTTTCGTGCTTACTGGCGACTCATCAGTAGGAGCCGGTATTACGCCTTTAACCACTATATATTTGGTAGAAGAATGTGGAATAATAGGACGTTACAATCTCTAGACGAATGTGTAAACCTGTAATAGTGAAGCTAACATCATCTAAAGTCAACGACAATGCGACTTTAATGCTAACTCACACTATATAATATATATACCGAGTCTGTAAAGGATACTAACAATATGGCTATTGTGTTAGTAACTGATACCTTTTTGAAATCGATATATTATATAATGTGAGTTAGCATTGAAGTCGAATTGCCGTTGACTTTAGATTATGTTAGCTTCACTATAACAGGTTTACACATTCGTCTAGGAGATTGTATCGTCCTATTATTCCACATTCTTCTACCAACTATATAGTGGTTAAAGGGCGTAATACCGGCTCCTACTGATGAGTCGCCAGTAAGCACGAAACGAATGTGAATGAGATTATACTTTCCGTTCATGCTGGCTTTGGTTTATCTTTCTGGTCACAACTGAACTAATTTGTTACTAGTTTCGCAAAACCTAATACATACTTGCATATATATTAGTTCTTCGCAAAAAGCAGTATTTAATTGTTACGAATTTGGTTATTGTACCATCCTTCAAAATTTCATATTTTATATATTGTTATATTAATTTACATATTAATTTATTTGGTTGAAACCTTGTTAATAGACTTTTGTCTTGATTATCGCCTTTTATAGCACTGATGATTCTTTCGACAGGAAGGTTTCTTACATTTCTTGTGCAAACCATTGATTTTAAATTCTTATCCTAATTAAGACTTTTATTTTCTAAACTGTTTAATCACTTACATTTACATGCAATCCTTCGGATGTGTTAGTATTGCGTTGTTGCTGCTGAAAACCACTGAAATCAAGCTTGATTACACAAATTTTATGGCAAAAATATAGATTTCAGCTAAAGCGTATAATTGAGAAATTTTTATTCAGTCAAAAGGGTTTGACTAGGATTATTTTACATGTGTATGTAATGATATTTAACTGAATAAGTCGCAAATAAAGCCATACACATACGCGACAAATTCGTATCCAACGTAACATCAGTTACTTTTAAAAGATTATCCTATCATTTGTAGAAATGTATCAGTTTAAATAGAATTCCACACTTGCTTTATTATTTTGTCTGTCTATCGTGCCATGAGCTATAAAGTGAAAATATACTCAAAAAATAGTTCCGAAAATTCTCAGATGAAACGAAGAGCTGCGTTCATTTTTTGTAATTAAAAACGAAGTTGAGTTAATTACGCAATACCAAATAACGAAAAAATATTTTCCTCTCGACATTTATTTTATATTAAGATTGAATTAGATTTAAATGTTTTATATGTACGACAAACATCATTATCTGAAATGACTTGGAGGTGACCTCCACATTTAATGATTTCTTTCTCAGGATATATTATGAATATTGCAAAAATGATTTACCTTGTATAATTGAAATTTTGTGATACATGGTACTGATAATAGATCTGAATGATCAAACTCCAAAATGGACAGGCGTGCTGTAAAGTTTAACTATTAAGGTATGTGAAATGAATAACGTTTGTCAAGTTAAGATACTAATCACTTTATCTGTATATAACAATTGTAAATATAACCATTGATTAAATACTGTCCCGTTGAATTTAATTGTTTTATTAATGCAGCAGTAAATTAATTCGTTTTTATACGAAGATCCAATCTATAGATAAAAGAATACAACTAAATAAACTTTGAGCAGGAATTTGTTTGACCAATATGCTTATTATCCTGAAATTCTAATTTGAACGTACAAATCAATAAGCGAATTAAATTAAAGCCAAAATTACAAGCCAGGCTGAAATTGCTAAAAGTTAAATCATCAGTTCAATAGAAATAATAAAACACATTAAATTTCAACTACGTCATTTTCAGGCCGATTACAATCAATTGAAAAGTATCTAAAATTATTTTTAAAACCTCAAACGTTAGTCAAAATAAGATTTAATTTCCACAGAACGGATGCAAATTTGATTAAAACTAACTGGCAGCTTTGACTTTATTAATGCTGCATAGTTTAAAAATAGATAATACATAAAGCAGTATAAACATAGCTAATTTTGTGAGATAATAGTTCATAATAACTTATTTCGATTGACAGTCAACATTTTAAAATTCAAATTAATTTCATGTGCAACAAATTAGTGGCGATGCTATTTAGTAAATGGCCGGAAGCATTTGTAACACAATTTCTTTTAAATATACTACAGAATTTTGCATTTTCATAGTTGCTATCTGAGTTTGACTGCATACCGATTAATGAGTGACAAACCTTAATGTATTAACTATTTATTGGCAATAAAAAATTCGGGTTTCAATCCATATTTCGCTCTGTAAGGCAATTTTATTTCTCCTCACGGCCTCTGTTTAAGGTATATTAATTAATGACAGCAAAACTCGAACCAAAACAAGTTTATAAATTTACGCACTACTGGAAACATAAAATAAGCCAATCAAAAAACATCTCAACAAAGATAATCTGTTAGAAGTGAAGCACTAACAGAATTATCTGTTCGATAATAGCTGTCATGACATACCAAGTTGCTTTAATCCGGACTTATAGGCAGGCTAAGTCATTAATCATTGTTTACCAGACTGCCATTTTGGCACCCTCAATTGCAAAATAAATAGTTAATATACGATGAAAAGAGGATTTGTACAATTAAACAGTTATTGCTTGCGTGGCTTGTGATAAAAAGTATTTAAATCAAGGTTGCCAGCTTAGAGTAAACACCAAATCTATACATATATCCATTGGTAAGTAAATAAAATATGTGTAATTTATCAAGGGAAAGTCATCTAGTAGACCAGATTTTTTTATGAATTATGGGTTCTCTTAAATTTGTGTTCAGAGTTCGCACCAAACGTGACACAAATTGTGGCACATACTTTGCAAAGTAAATAGTTCTCGTTTATAAAAATGCAAGAGCTAATTTACACAAATGTAAATTAGATCGTAATAACCCAGACAGGTAAACAAGCGTTTTATTATCATCCCTGGTAACTTGATGCTTTTTCCTATGTCGTATACAAATTTTCACCGTTCCCTTAAATGAAACAAGTGTTGGCCGATGCTCTTTGTTACATAAATTCCTTTAAGCATATGCAATAAATCGTATCTTATTTATTGTGTGAACCATTGCACAAAATAGTATTACCCCCAGAATTATAAGGAAATGACAAAAAAATTTGCCTTAGTAATATTAATTAACAAATACCTTATGTGTAGAAATATACACTTATTATAAAACAGGTATTTACAACACAAAAAAGAAGGCTATTTTCTATTCTCCGAAACCTTATTCGACTGTTAAACCTGGTACTTTAAATAGTCGCCTTTTTGAAAGCAAAGGGGATAAATTTGGATTAAACATGCATAATTCAGAACATAAAGGAAGTGGAAACTTACATGCTAGGAAGCGCGCGTCCACAAATACACGCACGTACGCACCACAATTACAGTATATTTCTGGTGCTGAAATTTTGTAAAAACTTCGGCAAAGATTGATTCACGAACAATTTCAGAATAACTAATTGTGGACGGCTTCAAAGTGACGGGACTTGTGAGAACCCAGTACTTAAGGGTCACTAAAATATGTCCACTTGAATATATAAAAGAATAAAGATTTTACCGATCTGCACATGCTATAATTTATCCCGCAACGTGAAGTTGCGTATTAAAATTCAACGACGACAGCACCTCCCATGGATGTTCTTCTTCAAATACTGTTTATGGTCAAATCATGTACGAACTCCTTTTTTTTAGTTATCTTTGGATCATGAATGTTGAATACAAAGACTTACTGATGTGATTGTTCTAGACAATGTGTTCAGCTATTGCGGAGACGTTCTCGTAAATGCCAACTTTGCGTAGCCTCACATGTGCCAGAACTCGCTTTTTCTAGTAATCACCTGTTCCGGCCTAATTAGCGCACTAAACATCCATGGCATATGTATAAATAAAATCTGTCGTTACTGATTGATTGCCGGGTGTTATCCTGTTGCATTTAAAAGTTGCAGGCATTTTTAATATAAAAAAATATCAATTGGGGGTAGTTTTGCTATGTTGTTCGACGACGTGTTAAATACAATGGGATTGGTGCTTACATCAAGCTCGCAAACTTGATCTAAAGAATTGTTACCACCATCCTCGAACTCGATAATTATTTAATTCAATTGTGTTTTACGTATCTGAGTAATCATGGCTGTTTTAATTCGTCGAGCAAAAATTTTGGATGTTGCGTCTCCTTTAAAAGGGATACTGAAATATACTGTCTTTTGGTTGGTTACGATTGCATTATGTTTGTTCGTTCTCTATTTTATGATTGCTTCAAAGAAAGTTTCACGGTATCTTTTTTTTTCTTATAAAGTGTTTTTGAGCACCACCATTTTTATATATTGCAATTCATTAGAACAGATTTTTTTCTTGCGTCAGATTAAACTGCGTATCAAATTTCTCTTTCGCGAAAGTAGCACAGAACGCTGTGGTAATGGATGTACTGTCCTGTCCAAGACGGTTTCCGGTACAGTTTCCCTTTAAGAGTTCGATCTTCCTGTCTCAATAACAATACACGCCCAGAAAAGAGAGTACGTTAGACTGAGAATTATTGAACTCGCAAGTAAACTGAATGCGATCGTCCACGTTGTTAAAATCTATAAGCATGTCATATATTTCGACATGTTCAATCAAGATTACGAAGGTATCACCAATTTATCTCAGATATATTACAGTATTATTTGTTACCAGATAGAACATTTAGGTATTATTTTGTATGCTTCTTAACGAATTGCACACCGCCACTTCATCGATCTGTGTGAAATATTAACCGTTGAACGTGAATTGAACATCTTTACTGTACCCAGTGACGGGAATTTGTAAATGGTTATTAGGTATTGCGAATGATGAGTGGATTTATACATGAAAAATACACAGGAAATCGATGGTTTTATCAACCGGGGTGCTTGTAAATAGACATTCCTTAACGAATCGTTTTAAAAATATTTCGACGCTTTTACTGTATTAGAAAAGTCAAAATTATCGCGAGCACAAATTTTTGGCAGTTCAATTTCGACTTTTCAGGCTTTGGAATGTCAATTATTGACATGTTGGGACTCAATTGCGGTAAATTGCTCTTTCGAAATACCTTATGTACTTTTAGCCTGCTCTAGATTTTAGCCGCACGTTTGCTCACCGCTTTCGTTTACTTAGTGGGACGTTTGATTTTATCCATTTCAATAGAATTTGTATCGTTGGTTCTTTGTTGAATTGCTTCACAGTGATATTTGATCGCACACCGCAGTAAATCCTCGGAAGTATCCGGTCTGTTTTCATATTCTTGGCATGGTTTAGATTTCTGTTCGTCTTTAAAAATATTGCTCATATGATTAATATAATCTCTGGCAGTCATAAGAACGTTACCTGAATTATTTATCTGGCTTCATTAATCTAATTCTATGGTTTTGCCACAATTTTTTTAAGTCCTTCTATGGACACCTTCTTTATGAAATTGTATCGCTTGTATCTCACTCTAAAATTTTCATAGACAACACGTAGTTATACTTTAAATACAAAAAAAAACATCTTCTAGTGAAATTCATGGTATGATAACTTCAGATAGAATTTCCAATGCGGCTTTCGATCTTTTCTATGTCGTCTGGTTCTTATCGTCCTGCAGTATACCTTATTTTGGTCAATGAGATAAGACTTCTTTCTGATTTTCTAATAGAGTCAAACTTGTATAGCTAAAAATGAACTCGTCTGGTTTCTCTAGAAATGCATTGGATAGCTGTTCATTATGAAGTGGATCTCTGTACATCAGCTTGTTTTCTTTCTCGACTGCTTTCATAACCCTGACGTAAGCAGCACTCTTGAACATAAGATGCCCGTGCGGACGAAGGCCTCTGATAAGAGATACTGGCGCCAAGATCTGGCTGGCTGTACAGTCAAGTAGCTGATTCTGAGTTTCTATTGCTTTCTTTGTTAGTCATCGTAATATTTGCTTAGTGTAATTTGTCGAAGCCTGTGAAATCTTTGAATAAATTGACCACATTCGATGCACCGCAGATAAAATCATTTTCTTTCAGGCCTCGCCATAACACCATTTGAGTAAAATGTAATAAATAATCTCTCGACTTGGAAAACCATCCCACATTAATTAACCTCACACATGAATTCAAGTTCAGCAATTTTGATTAAGAAATAAATCACGGGTGGAAGTATACATCTCTACTAATGTAGGAATTTACAACATTTTTAAAAAGAGCAAATGGCATTATTTTACCTATTTTATCCATACCTGATTTTTAATAATGTTATATATTATTAATTAATTAATCCAATATTAAATTGATATTTTCATTTAGACCTTTGAGGATTAGTCGGATGTATAATGCAGAAATTTTTGGTATATATATATTTCGAATAAATTTTATGGAAGATTCGCCTTACTGTAAATCATTTATTTACGCACAATTTATATTATTTCCGCGTTCGTCACTCTGCTTCTAGCTGATTGCATGTATGTCAACAAAAAAATTAACAAATACATCTGAACTTTGTATAATTTTTAAAAAAACCCATAAATTTGTCATCTTCTTGAATACAAACTACGCTTACGAACTATTGCAAAAGAATAAGTCAAGTCGATATTTATGAAAACTTTGTCAAATAAAAAATCATATTTTTTTCTCTAATTGACGTTTTGTAAACGCATTATTCCTAATAGGTCATTATTCAAATAAATTTAAAAAAATTAAATACTATAAATACAGTATGCATCATAAAAAGAAAAAGCCTTAAATAAAGAGGTGACAACTACGTAAGTACTGTCTGGAATGCGCTTTTTGTTATTAAACTTTTCGAATAGGTAAATAGAATAATATTAATACTCTATCACGAGGTAAAGTAGAAATTCAAGCATTATTTACATTTGTGAAGGAGTAAAACATTTGAAAGGACTAATTATCCACCTCTCTGTAATTTGATAAATAGAATTATTGTCTAAATCTTAAAAAAAAGTCCTGCATTGTTTATTTACTCAATAATGGGTTTGCCTTTCCCATAAACACTTAAAAAAGAGACGAAAATATTTACATCTATTTAATAAAATTCACTTATAAATCATATTGCAAGCGCGTATTTTTTCATGCCCATATCATATAGCAATGTAAACCTGAACAAATTTTCGGAGTCAATTAACTGCTCGTGGAATCAGCAAGAATTCGATCAACATATGCTGCAAAAAGGTACTCAAATGAAATACTACCTATATGAATGCATTTACCCAGTTGGTGAATGGGTAAATTCTTGTTTCCTAGCTAATTAGATGAATACTTTAATCTACAGTATATATATATATATATATATATGTATATATATATGTATATAGATATATATATATATATATATATATATATATATATATATATATATATATAAGGAATTTTATCCGATGACAATTTATTCCAGTTCCTGCAGGAAGACACTGACAGGAAATAATAAAAATAATCACAAAATTTGCACGTTTAAGTAGGCCATGCAATATAACTCCTGGTGTCGACGATTCTTATCAGCAACAACGCATGATTCCCATTGCTCCATTTATTGGAAATAATTAATTTTTTTGATAATAAAAACAATTCCTATTTCTACCTTTAATCAATTCTATAAACATATTATATCATTATACATATATGTATATATAATTAAATAAGTATAATTAAGTTTTAAAAAATTTGAAGGATTGGATGGTAATATTTTTTTTCATAAACAATGATTTATCAATAGTTAATTTACAAATGATCAAAATTTATGCTTCTTAATGCCAATCGAATAATAATTATATTAATTATAATTAAAATAAAGAAGACAATAAAAACAAAATAATCGTAATAGTAAAAAAACTTCAAAGTAACATTTCTTTCAAGTTAATTTCCTATTTGTGAACGATTCTTCTGCTAATTTTTTTTAAATTAACCAGCATCTACGCATATTGATATAGCTTTTTAATCATTTTCGCCTGTATGACGCACTTCCTTGTTCATATCCGATGATTATTCGCAAGTTTTATAAAAACCTAGCTAGCGCATCCTTGCACATACGGTCATGTTTTCGGACACGAAATGTATCTCGTTTTACCTTCATTCTGTCCACTGTATTTAGACCGATGCTTGGGGCTTGCAATGATGCATGCTTGATTACTTGCGATAGTTCTGCCTTTGATGTCAAACCACATCGTGTACCAACGCTTTTGAACGTTTGACACCCTTAATCACCGATATTTACTGTCGAGTGTTTTCAGACTGGATCAACAAGTAGGCGTATCTATTAATACATCATCAAATCCACCGGAACAAATCCTGTATTAGTAGACATAGCCACTCGCAGCTTTTGCTCGATTAAGTCCATTCGATCACGCCTCATTTCAGGCTAATGAAGATAGCGGTAACATAGAATCGCCTTTAAAGACGCTACCAATCAGATTTTCAATTTTTTTAAAGAAATGATATCTTGCCGCCTCAGGCCGTGGCGCTATTTTTATATTTTGCTGAAATAAATGCGAGACTTTGAGTTGTGATAATGTGCAACAAAGCACAGAAGTAGTATGCCAACGCTCTCTGAGACACTGATTTGGCCAAGTCATCTTCATGTCAGCTAACGACGTTAATTATATCCAACCTGCAAATTCGTCAGACGTTGTGACATTGACAAATATACGAGCCACTGGAGATTGATTTACTGAATTAATGTGTTAGAATTCATAATGCAGTGTGGCATTGAGTTGTTAAGGCTTGCATTACTGGCTTATGGCGCGATTCTGGGAATACCACTCTTGAATAACACTTTATGCTGGTTTCAAACAGCACACTGTTGGCATCTTGGTGGCCAAATTTTTTGAACCAAAACTGGATATCTTTTTTCATCAAATAATTTTGTACAAACAACTGTATTAATAGGTGCGATAAAAATAGATGTTGACTTTTTAAACTTTCCCGTCTCAACTAATAGCTCTGTGGCTGCTGCGATACCTGATTATTTCTTGTGCGATAGCCGTAGAGCCGAGGAGGCTAACAACAGTCTTTAATTTCCGTCCATATTTCAAATCGTGACACTAACTTCCTCAATGTTTTTTTGTAGTCCAGTGGCTTGAATAATGATGAATATGCTACCTAAATTATCATCCACCTTTTCGGCGTCGCCTATCCTCTTCCGATGTGCAACAAATAACAACATGCTTCTTGCTTCTGCGCCGACCTTATTTTGCAAAAAGAAATAGCGTAAGCGTGACAGAGAATTCGGCTCAAATAAGCACATACAACGTACAAATTCAACTTTGAAACTATTTCAAACAACACCGCTGGGCGTATCGGGCCTGTATATTATCATCAGTCCGCAGTGGGTTATGTATTGTGAGGGGTTAACAATATTCTTCAGATTAATGGTCAATTTCATGTACAAAACTTAAAAAATTACACATGAATCTGCCATATTCCATCTAAATAGTCCTATATCCAGTTGAATTGGGATCCACTCTGGTGACTTCAATTGTTCAATGTTGACATCAATTAAGAAACTTAATTATTTGGCATGAGAATATGCGCCGACTGCAAGCTTTCTGTGCACCGATACTCGTGACACGGTTGCTCAACATCATTGGTAGTTTGAATGTCAGATGATTTTTTTTGTTTTGGCTGACTTTTAGACTAATGTGGATTTGGCGAGTATTATTCATTTGCGAAAAATGATGCTAATTAATCTATCCAGGAATGTGGTTTAAACAGCCCCTGACAATGAACTTTGTCACAGCCCAGCCCATTGGCAGTCCATGTCGTCGACTTTAAACTCGCTAAGAAAGATGCGTTAAACTTTGGCGGGTTAATGTGAAGCTCGCTCGCTCCGATAGTGAACAGTCTGGTTCAAATTCACTTGCGCCCACCTATTCTAGCGTTGCGGACATTCTGTAGAATATCTGATGAACAGCATTACCGATAATTAAGATTTGATTGATTAATATCCAAGTAGGTATAAGGTGTTGTGAACATAGTAACAAATTAGCACAGTTCTGACCAAAAGGAAAAAACAAAGGCAGCATGAACGGAAAGTATAATCTCATGCACATTCGTTTCGTGCTTGCTGGCGACTCATCAGTAGGAGCCGGTATTACGCCCTTTAACTACTATATATTTGGTCGAAGAATGTGGAATAATAGGACGGTACAATCTCCTAGACGAATGTGTAAACCTGCAATAGTGAAGCTAACATAATCTAAAGTCAGCGACAATGCGACTTCAATGCTAACTCACACTATATAATATATATACCGAGTCTGTAAAGGATACTAACACTATGGCTATTGTGTTAGTAACTGATACCTTTTTTGAAATCGATGAGTACCGGATACTAACACTATAGCTATTGTGTTAGTAACTGATACCTTTTTTGAAATCGATGAGTACCGGATACAAACACTATGGTTCCCAAATCGGTACATGATACCAACCTGATGGATATAAATTTATGCTAAAGTTCACCCAAATTGAGAATTACAACAATTTCCGAACACCTGTTACTCCAGTTAAACCATAAACTCCGGCCTTCATCGATATCAGTTATCACATTTCGTGGTAAGCATGACATCATTCAATTCAATATATTACAGTTAAATACTCTTTTTTGCGGAGAGATAATTTATATGCAAGTATGTATTAGTTGTTGCGAAACTAGGAACAAATTAGTTCAGTTGTGACCAGAAGGATAAATCAAAGGCAGTATGCACGGAAAATATAATCTCATTCACATTCGTTTCGTGCTTACTGGCGACTCATCAGTAGGAGCCGGTATCACGCCCTTTAACCACTATATATTTGGTGGAAGAATGTGGAATAAGAGGACGGTACAATCTCCTAGACGAATGTGTAAACCTGCAAAAGTGAAGCAACACCTAATACATACTTGCATATATATTATTTTTTCGCAACAAAGAGCATTTAACTGTAATGATTAATATCCAGTTGGAGGCGGAGCTTTTAATCCTGACGCAGCTTCTGCATGATGATCAAGGTATAAATCATATCTAACCAGCAACGATTTATGTCGGGAATCGAGCAGAAGCGATGTAGCAATGTCGCCATCAAAGCGGAGACTTTGCTATGAGGTATGCTAGATAATATGACGGAAGATTTGTCAATTTATGTATCTAGTCAAGCTGTCATTTCTTCTATCAAGAAATGCAAGTAAGTACATCTCGATTTACATGATAAGTGTATTAGGACTAAATATGTGCAACCAGCGCATTTTAATCAGTTAAGGCCTTTTAGAAATGCAATGGAAGCCACTGCCATCTGATTTTTTGTGTTGGCGACTCTGTGTGCGAACATTATTTCGTCAAAGAAATATTGCTGACAATGTACTGCGTCATAAAACCTTTTGAGAAACAACGCTGACCACCAAATTTATATAGACCTCATACTAATTCGTGTAACTGTCGATCTGTCTAGACGCAAATTTGTCAATATTCGGTCTCCAGCTGGCTAAAGCACGTGGACATCATTTTTTTCTTCATTGGTCAACGATAAACTTATGACCCTAACGTTTCTCAAATAAGCGTCCTCTCTGATATGTCCGCTCTCATGAATACCGTGATTTTCTATCTATTTACTCATTTATTTCATTTCCTGTTGAATTTAGCCAAAGTTGCACCCGTTGACATTTCACAAGACATATGTGACATTTTTGCGTAACAAATTGTTTTTAAAATAAACCACTTTATAAAAGTCTTGACGTCTGCAGTTCTTTTTGTTAACCACACCAAATGAAAATTGGTTCGTTTTAGAATTTTAATTTAAACTTACTAATGAAGACATGACATTTTCTACGTGAATGCTCGTCTATTAGCTTAAACTTCATTTAATTATTAAAAAATTTATAGGCCTTAATTTTTTCATTATGTATTTTTATATATTTTATTAATTAATAATTGTTCTACAATTTATCAATGATTACATTTATTGTTTCATCTAGCATAGATTATAATGATATTGAAATAGAATAGTTTTCTATAAGCACCTTGGAAAACCACTATTAATAACTATGAATTTTTGATTGTTTACATTATTTTCTAATTAAACAAGCAAATTTACGAGTCCTACTTGGCCCATGATTTGTCGTGGACTGTCGCGGGTTTGTAGATGCATTTATCTCCGTAAACGATTAACAGTAATTTAAGTACGGCCAGCAGTCAATATTCTAGTTACAAGAAACAATTTCGCTGAAGGTACTATTCAAATAATATGTGTGCGGGAAACCATTTCGATTCAGGATTGAATATATATAATTTCAAAATTACTTGACTTAATTATACTAAATTTTCGTTATTTATCCCGATCTAGAGAAATAAAAATAAGCGCTCAACTTCTGAATTTTTACCTTGTTTTTAGTGTAGACGCTAAAAATATCAAAATGATTAGGTAACAAGCGATAATTAAAGCAGAATTTCATGCTGGAAAATCAAGTAAAATTTTATACCTCGACCATTTTAGCAAGGCCTTCCTCGGAAATGACATTGCGCTCCACATATTTGAATAGAATATTTGCTGACAATTTTTTTTCATGGCGCAAAACGAATTTCTAGCGTAGCAGCGTCAAAAACTTTAATTCAAGCAGAAGGTAGCTAAGCATAAACTACTACTAATATTATTCCTACTACTACGTCTACTATTCCTACTACTACTTCTACTACTACTACTACTACTACTACTACTACTTCTACTACTACTACTAC
>JAQBSW010012838.1:0-15591 GCA_029291075.1 Eudiplozoon nipponicum
CTATAAGGAGAAACGAACCCTTTTCTGATAGGAAATATAATCTTTGATAATCGCTAGTTTCAACTATCTTGTACTAATGCAGCTTCTATATCTCTTGCGTCTTATCCTAATCTGTTGCTGGTAAAAAAATAACGTTCTGCTTGGCAGTAAAACTGTAGAAATACATTATCAGTTCTGCTAGGCCGCTTTGTTGTATGTCATTAACATCGGATTTTGTTGTGGAACGCCGATTGCGTTGGTCGGTGCACAGTTTGAGAAGACAAACAGAACATTTTGTCCGTCAGATTAATGAAGCAACTGGTGGATGGCGGAAGCACTGAATGGGTAGAGCAGCGACTTCGTTGCCGGATACTATTATTCGCGCTATCGTTTATTTGATCATGTCGCACCCTAGCCGAAATAAATAAGATGCATTTTAATGGGCGAAAGTCGATAGGAGTTTAGCGATACCGAGAGCCCAGTAAAGGGATCTTATTAGTTTTGCCTTATTTACATAAGCTCTTTCTGAATAGGCACTGTGGGAGGTCAACATCTCAATTTATACATGCACGTAGACATAATTTCCTATTCAGACTACTTGCTATTTTTTCTTGTTCTCGATTGGTCTAATGAAGACACCAGATGTTCACGTGCACACAGTTCTGGTGAAATCCTTAGTATCATTTTAACGCCCAGTTTGTAAGGAGCTACGTCGTGTTTTGAACCTATTTATTCACTGCCCTTTAGTTGGTGATACAACAGTTTCTAGAACGGTTGCTGCAACTGATGATTCACTAACCCAAGTGGAAATGCGTTACATTCATCCAGAGCCTATTGAAGCTGCATTGTCTCACCATCTGACTGTGCTACGAGACCACAAAGCCGCTGGAGTCGATCAGAGACGGCGAGCAACTGGCTGGCTCACCAAATCTATCGAAGATATTCGTAATGTAAGTTTTTATTTCTTATTTGCAATTTAAACGAATATTTATATATGAAATTTTTTTCTTTCTTTATTGTTTAACTTTTCGGGTGCATCTAGAGTCAACTTTTGCCATTCAGTTTTCATGCTCATTTGGCTTTTTGGCATTCAAAATTATACAGTTCCAATAGACGCCTGAATTATTAGAACAAACGCGATTAAAGAAATAGA
This sequence comes from Eudiplozoon nipponicum, assembly GCA_029291075.1. Lineage (NCBI taxonomy): Eukaryota > Metazoa > Platyhelminthes > Monogenea > Mazocraeidea > Diplozoidae > Eudiplozoon > Eudiplozoon nipponicum. The sequence continues at coordinate 1,133 of JAQBSW010012838.1, forward strand.
CGGTAACATTTTTCGAAAGTATGTCCGTTTAGTGATGAGGCTGGAAGTAATTGACTGTTTGGCTAAATCAGTGTATCATGGTTTAAAAACCTACCGTTACTTGTTTGTTTTTTCTTCATGAAACTAGGACAATCGTTCTAGCCCTACCGATTTAATTGTACGGACGCTAGACTGGAATTGACGTTTAGTAATAAGGTAGAACTACGAGGACGAGTCAGTTGTGGTTTGTTGGTATTGTTTGTGATAGTTCAACAGACGATAAGCACTACAACCTGATCGTCTAAATCTAGGCTGTGTGGCATTATTTTTCTAGTTATATAAAAAATAACAACACTTTGCGACATTATATTTGTAGTCGATTAGTTAGTTTGTCTTGAACTAGTAGGAAAGAGGAGTTATAATCCGTATCTTGTTATTTCCCTTTATGTGTAATTACAAGTAATCAAAATATTTTATCTAGCATTGCTCAAAAAATATATCATAAATTACCGTATTTTTCTTATTTTTCTATATTGTTTTCGTTATAGAACATTCTTACGTATTTCATGCTTGATTACGTCAAATCACTACTTGAACTTATTCTGAAGAACCTATTTTTCCGACAGAAACGTGTAAGTTTCCTTTAGATTAGCGTTGCTTTTACCAATTTAGTTTCAAATGCGTAAAACATTTATTTCCAGGTATGCATTTGAAACAAATTTTCTATTTACCTGAAGCGCATTTGGTCCATCTCATCAACTGATTAACTGTAAAAATACAGCACGAACTAATTTTGTTTAAAAATAAAATTAACTGTCCGCACATTCAGAACATAAAATATATATAAATAAAAGAAAAATAACTAAGCATCGTTTCGCATGGTGAATGAAATGCCCCATGATAATGCCAGTGAATGAACAAGTTGATTTTGCACTGTTTGTGGAGCGATGCACAGAGGCTATTACCTACTGAGTGCCATGGATAATTAATTAAAATTAATATTTGCAAACCGACCAGTTATTTGGAATCTTTATTCACTGTGGTATCCCCATAGCATCTTGCTAAATAGCACTAATCTCAGAAGCTAAAATTCTGCTTGAGCTAAGAGATTGCGCATTTTACCTGTCTTGCGATCGTGGAAATTCTGCTGAGTGGCTTCAATCGCAGACGAGGTGGTTTATCTCTTTCGGAGCTGACACTAATGTTCGAAACATTGATCACTTGTTCGCGCTGCATTTTACACACTATCTGCTAAAACAAGTTATTCTGACGGAAAACTGGGTGCAGTTCAGAGGTCATATTTATTTTTATTTACAGGTCAAAACACTTACATAACCCACGGTACTCGAAACCTAGATCTCCATTTCTATGCGTCAATCTAATATTGACAATATTAGCAGACATAGTATGTTAGTCTATCCTGTAGCATGCCAAAAAATACATTAAGTTAATAATTCAGAGTAATCTTTCCATGTGCAATAGTGAAAAGAAATTTTATCGAATACAAGAACCGTGTCTTTCTCATATTCATCTCAAGTATATTTCTAATTAGGAAGAAAGAACACATTAATAACAAAGTGGATAAAGGCCATTTATTTCGTGAATACTAATCATCGCTATACATTCATACATATATATACATTTTGGGTTTTCAATTGATTATGCTAGTGGTAACAAATCTGACTCGCTTTTACTTCTGTTTCTTGTTTTGGCTGGTTGGTAAGTGTGTATGCGTGTTTGCATGTAAAGGTCATTCTCGCAGTATTGCAAAGTGATGTCTGAGATCTGGTCATTATTGTTTTGATGGCTTGAGAATGAACCATTTGTGCGCATTGTTCACTGTTACATGTACGCGTGCTATTTTGCCCAGTGTAGTTGATCGTTTCACGTTGATGCGCAAATTCGTATTTTGCACATGGTAACAGCGCCAGTGTGGATTGCAGTGTTGAACGCTCATATTGTTTGGGAACTTCTGTGACTGTATGCGCCTCTGTTATTTCCAATTCAGTTTGTTGCCAATCCGATTTTATGTTTGTTGATTCTAGTCGAGGGCCTGTTTGGTCTCCAGCCTCAATAATTGCACGGCAGCTGAATAGAATAACTAAGGAGAATTTTCCCAGTGTTAAAGTTAATATGACATTTATTACACAGAGAATCATGAGGTTGGATGTCAAAGATCAATTGCCAATTCTCTCCAAATCATTCATAGTCTACAAATTCTCATGTATGTGCGATAGCACATATATCGGACGTACGAAGAAGCAATTGATAAGCAGAATCCAGCAACATTTGCCACAGAAATTGATTAACAAAGGCTTGGCACCGTCAGGAAAATCAGCTATTTCCGAAAATATATTGGCAACGGGGCACCCTGTCAATTCGACCAATTTCACAATTTTACATAAAGCAAAATCAGAAAAATTATTATTTATTTATGAAGTCCTTTATATAAAACAAGCACCTGACCTTAATATTCAAAAGTTTCATCAACGTGATATTCTAATCGACTGGCCAAGAATAACAAAATTTAACAACAATCTACTAGTATCCAGTCAAGAACAAACAGTCTCTCGACTAGAATCAACAAACATAAAATCGAATTGGCAACAAACTGAAGTGGAAATAACAGAGGCGCATAAGGTGACAGAAGTTTCCAAACAATATGAGCGTTCAACACTGCAATCCACACTGGCGCTGTTACCATGTGCAAAATATGAATTTGCGCAACAAGGTGAAACGATCAACTACACTGGGAAAAATAGCACTCGTACATGTAACAGTGAACAATGCGCACAAATGGTTAATTCTCAAGCCATCAAAACAATAATGACCAGATCTCAGACATCACTTTGCAATACTGCGAGAATGACCTTTACATGCAAACACGCATACACACAAACACAAACGCATACACACTCACCAACTAGCCAAAACAAGAAACAGAGGTAAAAACGAGTCAGATTTGTTACCACTAGCATAATCAATTGAAAACCCAAAATGTATAAATATGTATGATTGTATAAGCGATAATTAGTATTCACGAAATAAATGGCCTTCATCCATTTTGTTATTAATGTGTTCTTTCTTCCTAATTAGAAATATACTGTGTAATATTAAAAGGCATGGACATTATATAATATATATATATATATATATATATATATATATATATATATATATATATATATATATTTTTATCGAAAGGCTAAACAAAACAAAATATCAAATGTGGAGGGAAATACAATCAATTTTGTGCATTACCTCCAGTTCAAGCTCAATGCCCGAACATGCATTTGCTGCTTGCGTAAATCCTGCCGTAGTTTGTTTAAGCCTGATGCTTCGTATGTAGCTAAGTACTCTATGATATTGCATCTGGTAACTATTTTAAACGCTACGTCTGGAAGTCATACGCGTGAGGTTTCAACCATGTGTTGCGCAAATGAACTATTAAATAATGAACCATTGCGATTTTTCTTCACGTTTGAAGCTTTTTAATCTACTATTTGCTTTATGTGCACTGAAGACATAAACTACTAAAATATGAATTTTCATGATAAAATTATTGACTGATAATATGAGGAATTTCTTTAGTTTTAAAATATTCATTTTGGTACGCATACATTGTCAAAATGCAGACCACTATCCTTAATTTATCTTGTCTAACATTCTTAACCGGTTAGAATAAAAATTTTAAATGTTTAATGACGGAATTCTTAAGTAATCTATCGTTCATAATTCTAGTTAATAGTAAATCCATAATTTAGCCAAAAATCTTAACATAACCTCGTTAAAATAGTCAATAACATAAATTAAATTTATTTTGTTGTCCTGGACCTTCGTATGCTTATTGTCTAATCTAACATGTTTAATAGTGACCGCCTCCAAATAGATGTTTTGAAACGAAGCCTGACCATCTTAAAGCAGTTTTTATTTTATGCGCATTCACAACAATACATACTCGACATATACTAACATATTGATTGTCAATTGTGTGTGTAATGTGCTTTCCATTAAAAAAGATCTCCATACCCGGAGATCGAAATATTTGGCAAAATCAGGCAGACAGCGGATGCAAACAACTCGGAACGCAACACGAGAAACAGGTAAAAATATACTCGAATCATTTTGCTCACAATATAGCCTATTTCAAAAAATATCTCGATTGTATACATTACTAATTGGATTATAACCTATTCGCTTAGAATCTTTGAATCAGAGTTACGCATGTGTGCCAGATCGCTTCCTTGTTTATTGAAAACGTCCAATGACGTCAAATGCTCGCTAAACGAAATACGAATCCATATTTGAATTAAAACTTCATGAGAAATTTGAGCTTCTGATTTTGGTTCATAATTAAAACAATTTTACATTCTTGGAAATAATGAGGAAAGCTGTACTAGCATAACATGGTTTCAGAAATTAATTTTGTATTTGTGTGAATTGAAATATTCTTTGTACATTTATTACTTATTATTATAAACGCATGTTAACTACATTGTTGTAGAGGTTATTTTTCGGGGTATCTCAACTTTACTGATATATCTAGTTATTTAAATCATAAATTGAGAATAACTAAAAAGATTAAGTTAGTTTGTCAGGAAAAATCCTGCACATGCAGGTACATGAAATTTCCCAAAATGTTTTTAGTTCATAGTCAGTTTTTTTCTCCTAAACTGCAGAACAAGGATGTCGCACCTGACAGCTTCCGCAATGCTCAATTTTTTCATTTATTGCTTTTATAAATAGCCCCAAATACACCTGTTTTCCAGTATTTTGCGACAAAAATTGTTTGGCTCCTACAGACGTGTTGTCCGTATGAGCACGTTGTTCCCAAAACACGTTCTAAGCCAGGTGAACTTGTATGTATTTTAAAGCAAGAAACGTAAAGGAACTGCGCATTGCGAATGCTTCCATTCGCCACATTCTCTCCTAGCAGTTAAAAAGGCCGAATAAATTTGTACATAAGCTATATATACATGGGTGAATTGTTTGCGCAAAGGCTTGTAACTGCATAAATGCCTTTTTCAGCTAGTTTCTGCATAATGTGTACAAATATTTCAGTGTAATCATGCTTTGATTTTCTAAGTTCAATGTAGAAATTTGCTGTACTAACATGCACTTATATTCCCGAATGCATAAAATATATTTAAATTTGAATTACTAATAAACAAACAATATTTAACTCAAAATTGTACAGTATACATTTTATTCTCTATTACAAAAGATGTATAAATTATCTTACTCTCGATAATTGACTGAATTTATTCCTCGTTCTCTCTTAGGGTAAAAACTGTTCAGTTTATCTTTCTATGTTTTTAAATATTAAATTGCTTTTATCTAAATCATAGGAACATCTCAGTGAATTAAACAAAGCTCAGTCTCTTGTCACTCGTGTTGCCGACAGTCTTCTCTTCCACGAGCGCAAGTTTACGTTGTTACAATCGAAACTACTGAAGGCTTCTGGTGTCTGTGCGCAAAGTGATGATAAGACGCCCACTGGTCACGGAGATTTTTCTACTTTGACGTCAGCACAAACGCCTACTCTGAAGCAGACGCGAGTCGACGTCAACAAACTTGCTACGTCTGATGTTGGTACCGGTACAGATGCAATTATTGGATTAAGCAGTACTCCTGGACGTCAGGAGTTAGGCTATAAGCACACTGATGTAAGTGTTGCTAACTTTTTATGTAATGAAAGCGTAGCTTCGAAGCAAAATTTCTTTTTGGGAGTTGCCGCGGGACACTAACTTTCAAGCAATTGAAGATTATTTTAGAATATCAATACAATTCTTAATTAGCAGAGTGGTAATCAACTTTAAATTGGGTGGTTTTCGGTAGTTGTGTACTCATTTGATTTTATTGGGCAATGTTTAAAAAAAAATATTTAGATTACTTACATTTGCAAGAGATACGTAAAAATATCAAAGTTATTATCACCTATCCGGTTAAATCGGATAGAAAAATGTTTAATGAATAAGGTACCTGTGTTTCTAGTATTCAGAGAATGCAGATGGTTGTTTACGTTGACAAAATATTTGACTGGTAAACGTTTGTGGCCTTATCTATGCCTCATAGAATCTCTTGGTTCAAAGTAGTGTGACTTTTCGATAATTTTCCGAAATATCGAATGTAACAATCTTGTTTCACCACCATAACTTAAAATGGAATATCGATCAAATACTGTTTGTTTACATGGTCTGACTATTTACTGTGAATGCTCTGGATCCATTTTGTTTCATACTTAGTGTTTATCATAACTGTCATTACAGTTTATATAATTAAACGAACATTGGTTGGTCATTATGGTTGTCTTATTTTCCCATGAGTGTTGGAAGCAGACGAGAAAGACTCAATAAAGGTTACGACCCGGAATAGAATGCCGGGACCACAGTCATACACCATCGTATTCTAAAATTGATTCACCACTATCAGCATTTAACGTGTCAACGATTTTCTTTCGTGGGGGGTTGAATTGCACTCTCAGTTCCCTTAATAATCCGATTGATACACATTTCCAAGCACACTTTGAGTTCGGCTTCGTGGTGGCTGGGTGCCGATTCGTGCCTCACTCCGAAGACTTCCATACAATTCGCATTAATCATTTTAAATGAAGTTCGATCTAATCTTGGTTGTCTGGCGAGGTTTTGGCACCTCATTTCCAATACCATCTTCAGGAAATTAATAGCACATAGTACACTGATCACCCACCAGACTTAAGCAAATGTGGTAACCTCGTTTCGGATAGCAGCCCATTTTTATTGCTTTCGTCGACTACTAAGATGCTTTCGACTTGGTGACGAGCTGTCCGCAATGATGGCGTTCCGGTCGGAACTCTTCGATTTCCTAAAGCTAGTTATAATGACTCACGTACCTGTGCTCGCATTTATATGAGTCTTTCTTAACATTTTGTGATCAACGCAGGCATCTTATATGAAGTTTTCATAGCTCGCATTTTGTTCAATTTTATCGCCGATGCTGTCTTTATTGAGGTCTGATCAATGTCATAAATTCAAGAACTTTGGTCTTGATGATTTTGAATGTACTAACGGGATTTTTTTGAGAAAAATAATAGCGAGCTCTTGTCAGACATATTCTGTGTTCAAGAAATGACAAGCCGGTAAATTCTGGGGCTAAATGCATAGAAAATGATCTTCCAGTTAATTTTTTATCTGAAGGCCAAGATAACTCGGAACCACACTCTGCTGCCATTCGTCGAAAAATTTGTCTATCTGGAGTTCCTAGACTTAGTAGGCAGATTGGCATCTTCCAAGATTACCGAGCATTTTACCCTTGTTTTGGCAGTCTTTGGAGTGCCTTCTTGTATATTGTCAACAATTTTTAACTTGCAAATAGTGTTGAAGGTTGCTACTGTATTTCAATTCTAAATATTGTTTAAGATAATGAAAAAAAATGCAAAACGGGACGTTTGAAATGAAGAACACTTCACGGCACAAACTGACAAGAAATTTAAAAACAATCCTACAGTCATAGTACAAAGAGAAATTTTAAAAAAATTATGTTCGCGCGACTTTGATCTTGTAACTAGTGTAAAATTGTACACTGGCAAGAGTAAAATATTTCCTTCGACGTCAGAAATCTGTTGAAAGGGATATGGTGACATATAAATTGATATCCTCTATAAGTTCATTTTAAACAGGTCGCTAGAATAGTGGTGAATAGGTCGTTATGGACACTATTAGTCCATGTTTACATACTCTGTCTGAAAACGTCATAACTACAAACAAATATTCCAAAATGCTCTCATACATATCTTAGGTATGGTAATGAAACCATCCTAATAATAAATAAATATACTGCTTGAAGGTTTAATTAACGTGGGTCATCATAATCAGTTTACTTGACGTAGTGCTATTGAGTCTAAAAGACGGTAGCCTAAAAAGCAAAATATACCGTAAACAGGCATGAAGTGGCCAGTACATCCATTAACACAGCGCTGTGGCAATTCCCAAAATTTTTCCTGAATGAAGATAATCATTTTTCTGTAGAATTTAGTGCTAAAAACTGGTGGCGCTCAAAACATCTTTATTAGAAAACGGGTATCCTGAAAGTTTAGTTAAAAATACCCATGAAGCACAAACTGCGATAAGAGCTCGACGATGTCGTATCCAACCAGCAGACGATATATGCCAGTTTACCTTTCACAAGGGACGCACAATCCGAACTATCTACTCGACGAATGGGAAAGACTGAAATCTCGGGTACCTAATACGCATCTGATGTTCGTTTAAACGCCATAGCAGCGGCTAAATATAGATGTAAAGGATAATGTCTTATTTAAATAATTAAAACAGATGTTCAGTGAGCTATGTTGGCCGGACTTTCCGTTTACTGATGATGCGAATTCCAGAGCATTTGAGACTATAAAATTGCTGTTAGAGGGGTTAACGTTTCTGCAATTGATGAAGACAAAACAAATGGGCAGTTTTTCGATAAGAGGTTTAGCATAAATACCTGGTCCGTGATTTGACTAGTTTATTTGTTTAGAAAATTTCATTCAAAATCAAGTGGATTTACAATTGTTTTTCAAAGGAAATTCGACCGATAGTTGCGCAGTGCACAACCCGGCATATACATCATTCTTTTTCCTTGGCTTAATAAACAGAATACGCTTTAAAAGAAAAATTTTAAACAAAAGTTGGTACATAATTAAGATATTAACTGCTAAATCGTTTACGCTTATGTGCGTTTACTGCTTCCTGTTCGTTTTTGTTCGATGCGTGTATTTAATTGAACTTTTCTCCATGCCTTTTAAAATTTTCTATATACATGCCCTGGTATTCCAATCTAGTCCAGTTCTAGCGAAGAGAAAATAGCTTTTTTAATTGTTGTTCATATACGCTTTATAATGTTATTATTGCTTACATTTTGATAACGTATACTGTTAGGCCATCCTTCCGGGTGCCTTTGTCAACTGTAGGCTCTTAACACCAACACCTGTTAAAACTTACTTTCCTTAATGTGTAAAATGTGTTGGTGCCATTAGCTAACCGTTGACTAAAGAGCTTTGAAGGTGGTTAATAAATGTACGGTGTCAAATATCGTCAGTGGGCACGAAAACCGGGTTTCGCACAACATTGATCAGGTAATTATTCATTTCCCTTTCGCGCGGAACATTTATTGCAAATAATGCAATTTGCCTATTTTATCGTTTGACCGATTTATTTAGCACCAATTAAAAAATTCCATTCTCAGTTTTTCTTCTTACGCCATTTTTAGCATAGCTATGCGCATTATAACTTGCGAAAGTCCATTTGGACTTTATGCACGCTATGTTGACATCCTTCTACGAGTAAAATGAACCTTTGTTTAACTTATACCAATTTAGCTCCTGAAACGGCATTTGGACCTGTTATACTACATTCTACATATAGGCGAACTATGCCTCTCGTTTGAGCGTATCCGCGACATGTGGGATGTACTTATAGTCAACTCACTCTCACCCATCACAGATAGAGAGGTGAGTAGAGTACACAATTTTTATTAAATTTAATTTTTGTTAAAATCGTGCTCCTTTAACACCAGCATTATCATGTAGATGGAACAAATTTTTTATGACAGTTTAATTTGTGCTCTCCTATGTTACGCTTTCTCGATTTCTTGTAATTAGGATAATTAAAAATAATGCTGGAACTACTTGAATGATTGCGCAGTGCGAGCGTCATATTTTGAGTCTCCGCGAATTTATTCTTCGGTTGTCGCTTTGCACTATCAATTTCGCAAAGATCCGATTGATGCCCATTTCCAAGTACACATCAAGGTCGTCTTCCTGGTGGCTGAGTGCTGATTTGTCCCTTTCCTCTGAAGGCTTCAACACCGTTCACAATAGCCACTGGAAATGACGTACGATCTAATCTTCATTGACTGGCAACTTTTCGGCACGGTCTTTCCCGTCTTTCCAACGAAGATTAGTTCGTACCTCATTTTCAGTGTTTAGTGTGAATGATGTTGAAGCCTTCGGAGGAAAGAGACAAATCAGTACCAAGTCACTACGAAGACGAACTCCTTGCGTACTTCGAAATGAGAATCAGACGGATCTTTGCGAAACTGAAAGTGCAAAGCGACAACTCACGTATGAAAATAATGGAGACTCAAAAGGCTGAAATTGCTTTCTAATTATTATACTCTACACTAATGAATGTGTTCACTATTCTGAAAACTTTGAAAATAAATTAGATGTTTTTCAGAGTGGCTACACTTACATATTAGCCAGAAGACTTATCAAAGACTATCGTGAAAATGCGCCGAGCAAATAAAAAATTTAATTATGCCTTATTTGCACGTTCCATATAAAAGTGATAAATCTTTCCAACGAAAGTTTTTGTTTTTCGTAAAACTTAACTCTAAACTTCTACCTAGCTTATAGAACAAAATCGCACTGTATTCTGCATTTGAAATTTTCAAAATTAAATGTGTACCGGTGGTCTACAAAATTCAGGCCGATGCTGAAGCCAATTTGTTTCACGCTTGCCGGGTGATTAAAAATATGATATTAACAAAGGAAGAAAGGGTTTACACCTGAATTGATAACTAAATGCATAATGGCCTGTGAAAGTTGGGTAAGCAGGACACTGCTCTATTCACTTCGCTTTTTGGAACTAATTCGAGATTCTCTAAAACAATGCAATATGATAGTTTGTTTTTTCTAAATGAAAATGGTAGGAAAGTAATGCTGACATTCACATAAAATATGTTACCTTGAGTCAATTTGTGAAATAGATAGAACAATTGTGGTGTTTAACAGAATCACGTCTTAGAATAAACGTGTTGCGTTCTTAAAATGCAGTTAGCATAGAAACATTCTCATTAAATGCTAAAAATGTCGAGCTCGAATAACGACCATAATAGATTTTGGCTTTATGCACATTCAAACATAAAAGGGAAACCTCAGTCTCTCTCGTGTAGATGGCTCACGATTAGCCTGTGGCTGTTTTCCTGAACGCACCAAGCCTCTGCACTAGTCCACTCGAGAACTGGCAACAACTGCGCGCGTGATGTGGAGACTGCTTTATCCTTATTTTGGAGGAAGCGTTGCAAATCGCTTTTTAGCTATATTTTATTTCTCATTTGTAGAACAATTTTCCCATCGACTCAAATTTCATCGTCAAAGTTAATGTACTGTTTATGCACTACACTAACATTTTTATTTTTGTAGGTTCGTTTTTACTGTTTTAGTGTAACACCAAAGAGTTATGAAAAGCTTACTGCTTTCTATCATCAATGATAATACAGCTAGACAGCAGTGAATGTCTGGTATAATCATCAATATCAGCAGCAGCATCATCATATTTTAGCTATTAATTAAATAGGCATAGCATGGAACTAAAAGCACTATGTAACAGCATTAGATTTTGAATAGCATGGTCTAATCGTTATTCAACTTTCAGGAATCATAACAGTGCTGTCGTAAATCAGCGAGGTTTATTAAGGAATTATTTTTTCATGTCTTATATGCAATAACTACGTAAACGCACACTATTTTCTTAAGTTTCACTGTCAATACTATAAAATTCATTATCAGTTTGTCTTTATGGAAAACGTGAAACCAATCGTCCTAGCCATATTAGACGGAATGTACCGACAGTTGAAGGAAATCGACCTACCTCATAGATGTCACACTAGTAGGAAAGGGTCGGCTAAATTGTGACGGGGCGATATGTAGTGTCTCAACAGGCTCTGAACACTACAGGGAAACTATTAAAAATCCAGAATGGCAACATGCTATATTGAACTTTAGACGCAAAAACAGCCGCTGTTTTTAATTTTAAACTTACTCGCCGATCACTGTTGAATCAGTTTTATACAACATTAGTGTTCGTGAAACTCACGTATAGCTTAATAATAGTTATATATTTGTGTACTTTTGTCTCATACCAACATCAATCAACCGATTTCTGGTGACACGGTTAGGCTTGCTTTGCGTGGTTTACCAGCAGTATCAACCATCTAGATGTGGAATGTCAAAACGCCCTCTTTTCAAAGCATATTCTGAAACTAGCACCTACCAAACTGTGCAGTTTAGCAGGTAAGCCGTATCTTAATGTCAAATTTTTGGGTGGTATTTTTTTCGTCGCATGATTGTCGTCAAGTTTTGAGTATATATATATATATATATATATATATATATATATATATATATATATATATATATATGTATGTAATCGGCTAGATTAAATAAAAGCACTATTATTATTCCCAAAAGTCATACGTGTTTTCGTTTATTCAAAAACCTTATTTAGGTGTCGCTTTAATTTATTTTTTATTGCTTCTTCTTTGTATAGTTGACCATATGGTAGTTTTATCGTTTTTCGAGTTTTATTTTGGTTCTTTTGTGTAGCATGCTTTAAGCAAGAATAGAGAATTTGTAATTGCCAAGGTTTTTCAAAGGTAGTTCTTTCCTGTATGACAATTGATCTAATAGTGCATCTCTGCCATTGAAACTCATTTTGTTCATTTTTCTTAGACGACCTACTTTTAGTCTTCCTTGTTTATCTTCGAAATTTGATTTATTTCTATGGATGCGCTCAAAGTTGAAGGATGAGAATATGCTGTATATGATTTTTGCAAGTTCTCACGTTACATATAATATCATATATATATATATATAGATATATATATATATATATATATATATATATATATATATATATATATTCATTGTACCCTTCTTATGTGCAAAAACAAAAAGAAATTTTATCAGATATAAGAAAATTTTCTTTCTCATGGTCTTCTCAAATATCTACTCATGAACATATCTTTATATATAAATTGGAAAGCAAAAAAAGATAGAAATATGTGAACAAAGAGAGTGTGAAAAATAGAAACCAATCAAATTGCGTGCGTCACATCCAGTTCAAGCTCAATGCTTGTACGTGCTTCTTCTGTTTACATAAATCCGGCTGCAATTTGTTTATCCATAAGGCTTCGTATGTGGCTAGCTCCCTTTTGTTTTTGCATTTAGTAATTACTTTGAATGCTACGTCTGGAGAACATACGTGCGGTGTTTCGATGATGTGTTGTGCAATAGCAGACGTGTATTCACCATTTGATTTTAAACAGGCGTTTAAGTTGCAATGTTCTCTCATTCGAGTAATTAACCGTCTGGTCGATCGGCCTACGTAAGTTGATCGACAACTTGCGCATGTATATTTGTAAATAATATTTGATATCGACATTAACGGCTGTTTCTCTTTGATTGCTGGTAAATGCAAGTGTGTTACCCTAAATAACACTCGTAGTTTGGCTGCATTAAATGTGCGTGTCAATGCTGCTTCAACTTTCTTTTGTGCCATTCGAGAAACTGCATCCCCCTTAAATGGGATGTTTAGGTAGACGGTTTTCTTTTCTGGCCCATAGTACGTCTGTTTCTGGTTAACTCCCCTTTCAATAATTGATTCAATTAATTGTCTGGGATAGCCATTAGACATTAAATCGTTAATTGCTTTATTATATTCATTTTCTTTGGAATCTTGACTAACCAACCTGTCAATTCTTGAAAAGCAACCACGAACTGTTGATAATTTATATTGAAATGGTACAAAACTGCTGTAAGGCAAATACCGTGCAGACCATTTTGGTTTATGGTAAATTGTTCTGTTTAATTTACCATTAGTTTCTTTCTTTAACAGTACATCAAGGAAAGGCAGACAGTCATCTTTCTCGTGCTCTGACGTGAAACCGATATTCTTATGAGCTTTGTTGAAACTTTGAAGCAATGTTCGTGATTGCGACCTGTTTTTAAGTACAAGAAATATATCATGCACGTACCGTATATATTGGGCACATTTTTTTATGTCACTCTTTAATGATGTATTTTCTAGGTGCCCTAGAAAAATCTCAGCCAACACTGGAGATAAGGGGCTTCCCATTGTGACACCATCAGTCTGTTTGTAGATGTTTCCATTAAAACGAAATCGTACGTCTTTCGTGCATAATAAGATAAGCTTGGGTAGAGTTTGACCTGGCACCGGCGATGGTAATATATCGTGTTCTACCGCTTTGACTATAATGTCAATGGTTTCATCAATTGGAACATTTGTAAACAAAGACGTAACATCAAAAGATACCATAATCTTGTTTTTAACATTTATATCTTGAATTTTGTTTACAAACTCAAACGAATCGGCAACCGAATGATTACCTAGTAGTTTACGTAATGGTTCAAGTAAACGAACTAGCCATTTAGCTAGTGCATGAAACGGAGAATTTACCATTGATAAAATTGGCCTCATAGGACAACCTCTTTTGTGTGTTTTTGGTAATCCGTACATTATTGGTGTAGATGATCCAACTGGCTTGAGCTTCTGTGCAGTGGCCTCATCAATAAAACCGGCATCTGTCAAAATCTTAATTTCATTTATTACTTTGCGCTCCACCTTGTCTATTTCATCTGATTTATCGTCTAGACGTGTGAATTTTGTATTGTCATTTAACACGTTTTCCATCTTTTGTACGTATTCAGA
>JAQBSW010012839.1:0-15585 GCA_029291075.1 Eudiplozoon nipponicum
TAATTGTTATCACCACCCGCGCAACCAACGTTCGTTTAATCGAATAAGTTTTCACACCTATAATCGAATTAAAAACGAGAACGTATATAAAAGGAAGATTGTAATATCTAGTCGAGTATTGGCGAAATAATTCACCACATTAAATGTGTTTCATCAAACGTGCAAAAAATATATATATATATATATATATATATATGTAGTTGGTTATCTCCTTGTCTATGTGTCACACTTTGCGAGACAGCGATAAAATCTACGGTAAGGATTGAATAAAATGAATGCATTAGCGGATTTAACATATATTGTCCCTAATTACTGCTAGAACTGTGTTTATTTATATTATGGCATTGCATAACGTCGTTCTTTCGCATTTATATGTCATAAATACACACACTACACATACACATATATATATATATATATATATATATATATATATATATATAATACTCATGTGACATCCTAAAGAGTCATAATGTGAGTGAAAATTAATGTTCGTTTAAGACAACTTATTTTTTTAAATTTACCTTTGTTTGATTTTTCCTATTTATTTTGAAGTAGACATTCACGGCGGAATCCCGAAATATTTTAACAAGAACAGTCAGACTTAACGACGTCATCAAAACTACCGTGTCAAAAATGTCACAAGAAGGGATCGTGCGTGATGCTGAAACCTTATTTAATTACGCTTTGTTTGCAAACCATAGTGTCGTTTAAAGGCGAAGTTGTTGAGACAGAAGTTTCCCATTCAGCTATTTTGCAAGCAGTTGTCTTGTTTTTCTTGAATATAGGTTCCGCGGTTGATTATATATATATATATATATATATATATATATATATATATATATATAAGATGATATATGATGGATATATGGATATGATGATATATATATGGCTATGATATGGAAATGATTTTCAATTTATTATCCGCTTTTGGTTATATATATATATATATATATATATATATATATATATATATATATATATATATATATATGATGTTGAAAAGATTTCTCAATTAATTTATTATCGATACAATCTAAATGCGGTTCCAATTTGCAGTCCATTCATTACGGATAAACAATTGTTTCGTTAGCAGTCTTCTGGCGGTATTAATTAGCAATTATCTTAAATGTCTTCCAATGCCATTACCAGCTTTAGGTTGAGGGAACCATGTGAAATGTCCTAGAATTGTTACATTTAAGAAAATACGCTTACACTCTTTTACTAAACATTTTCACCATTGATTTTCTGGTATAATTGTATTTCTTCGCAAATTTAGTCTAAACCAGATTGTCTTTTATTTATTTTCGGTTAATCACTATTTTTGAAGATTACAATAACAAATTTTATTGAAAATTTTACCCAACCAATTCACTCATTGCTAAGTGGGGGTAATTTAGTTTACGTCACAATTTATTTTTTAGTGCATTGCAATCATTAATTGGTCGTTTTATTAGGCATAAATTTCCAAATAAGAAGTAGATTTGTGAGTAAAATTAAATTTCTTTCTATAGCATTGTCGCTTATCTTAATCTAATGCTGTTTTATATCTTTTTTTAAACTAAGCCAAATTAATTCTAGAACATTTGCTTATTGAGAAATTAATTATTTTATTCATGTAGCTCAATGCTAGCTACTAGCTTCCATGTCTTTTCCCAGTAGAGTTGTTAGAATTTATATATATATATATATATATATATATATATATATATATATATATATATATATATATATATATATATATATATATGCACTAATATATGGCTTTTATATATAGCGTAGAAAAAATATCGAAAAATTCTTAGATACTTAATAGACAAGAAAATAATCATATAACATTTGGCAATTGTCTCATTGATTCTTGATGGTAATGCAAAAATATTGGCGCTACCTGCTCTGTTAGATTTGAAAGAGCTCGACAACAGATAATTCTGATGCTGATTGAGTAAATCTTGTATAGTTATTGGTGGCACATCTTTTAGCGGTAATGTAGAATATTGTCGAGTAAGCAGAATGTGTTTTAATTTAAGATTTTTGCAATTTCCTGCATCCAACACTCATCTTAAATAAGGAATTCAGGTTTTTATATAATCTTGTGGCATTGTTTGTTTTTAGATAAGCAAATCTCATTCTTCCTCCATTTTGCTATGTTGTTCGTCAATTGGTTAAATTCAATAGGATTGGTGTTTAATCCAACCTCGCAAAATTGATTTTAAGAATTATTACCACCACACGTGTCACAAATTATTTTTTGCTGGTATTACCTATAAGCTATGATTGGTTACATTTTGTGTAATATGAACATTTAATTTGTTGATTCCGTTAGCATATACACAACATGCGCACCTTCTAAGGCATTTATTGATACAAATATATATTACCATCCATCGAACAAATTTAAAATGAGTAAATTTTATGCTTTGGTAGGCATTACATAATGCGTCTTGTATCTACTGACCAAATCTCATACTGGCAAAGTATTCGAAATGACGTAATTAACTACAGTTCCAGATTGCTAGTTATAGAGAAACTGTCTAATACTTAATTTGAATCTAATTTACCCCATTATGGTAGTCTTGACTATGGCCAACCAATTGACGAATAAGTATGAAAACAAGCCCAAGCGGAGGACTTTATTTAAAAGCCGATTTTCCAAAATAAAAATAATAATGCAGAATAGCTCTGTTCATTTAATTTGCTTAGTTAAATACTTGCTTTATGTAACTCAATGTTTGCAATTCAAACTTTAATTTCTTACACGATCTTCGTTTAATTATCTTATTCAGAAATGATAATGTCAGAACTTGATAATAACGCATAAAGATCTCTATATTAGGATGTTCGTTAAGTAACTCTAAATTTAGCACGATATCTTATTTGATCAATCTTTATTAAGTGCTCGGCTTTTACAGATTTTCTGACACTTCCTCAAAATATTAAATCATTACTAGCAAACGATCAGGGCGGCCTAACTAACGAAACGAATAGTTACTTTTAATCAAGGCTGCGATTTTGATATAAACACCTGACCCATTATGTGCATACATTTGTTTGTATAAACTAAGTATTGTATAATGTGTAAAAGGCAATTCATCCAGTAGACCGGTTTCGTCCTTATTGGGAACTCATCATGTATTGTTCAGAATTTGCCGCTGATATGGTTCGAACTCAATAAGGACGAAAGATCATAAGTTACTTAGATAAACGAGCATTGGTTGCGTCACATATGCAAGCAGAAGAAGCACGTACAAGCATTGAGCTTGAGCTGGATGTGACGCACGCAATTTGATTGGTTTCTGTTTTTCACACTCTCTCTATGTTCACATATTTTTATCTTGTTTTGCCTTCCAATTTATATATAAAGATATGTTCATGAGTAGATATTTGAGAAGACAATGCGAAAGAAATGTTTCTTATATCTGATAAAATTTCTTTTGTTTTTGCACACAGGAAGGGTACAATGAATTTTATTAAAGCTCGAATTTCAAAAGAATCATCACCTACTGTCCAGAATTTGCTGCGGCCAGGAATCGATTCTGAGCACGTCTGCTTCGGTACCTAGTGCTCTAACGACTGAGCGAACCTGCCACAAAAGGCAATTTATCCAGTATACCGATTTTGGCCTTATTCGGTTCGAGCCCTATCCACGGTAAATTCTGGAAAGTATATGATGAATTCTTATTAAAGACGAAACCATTCTACTGGATGAATTGTTTTTTCCACACTATGCAATACTTGTTTTATACTGAAAGATGTTCATATCAAGATCGCAATAATGAATAAAAGTAATTTTTATCACCGCCCGCGCACCCAATGTTCATTTAATTATAGAAAAGGATAAATGTTTAAATTGCTCACATTAATGATGAATCTTACCGCCTCGTAAATCGTGAACTGTTGATGTCTTGTCATTTTTCCGTCGAACTGTCAATGTAACTCCGTGATTGCAACCAAGGCTAACTCTTTAAGCAAAGCGGAATTGCTGTTTGTTGTTTGTCAACTCACAGTTCTAAAAGAAGGTTATTTCAACATAATTTAAACCCTTAGTCCGCTCGAACGTAATCCAAGTGATGTTGAAACAAGTTCTTTCCTAATAATTATAATTTTTAATGTATAATATGTTCGGTTAGGAGCTCTTCTGAGTAAAGTTGAGTCGGTCATAAGGCCCAGTTATATAAACGATTAATATTATTCGATATTGCCACGATATTTTGCCTAGTTCATACCGATTTTTCTAAAATCTATAGTCCTATGGTTTATAATGCCGTTATACACATAATCAATGCTTTTATAAACTGAAATCGATAACATATTTACTACTGAAATTGTCCTAATTGACATATGTGCTTGAGTTTTATTCACAAAGGAATGTAAGTTTTTGCAAGATGGGCACAGTTTCTAAAGCATCACTGTATTTCTAACGATTTTGATGTCGATACGAAATTACTAACTATTTCCGTTCTATTTGCTTTTGTAAACTTCCGTTCGGAGAATTGGAATTAGACAAATTTAGCCCATTTCCCTAGAAGAATTTTTAAATTGCGTTTAGTCAGAGGGTTGTGAAATGTATTAATTCAATCAATGTATGAATATATCCCGAAGTTTTATAATTAGTGAAATGTGATAAGAACATTTTGTCCATAAAATAAGATATTTCTTTCCATTTTTGCGTTCCAGTGCTAATTTTTGCTCATTTATAAGCATATCATTTCAACAAAATTCGTACATATAGACAAGAAAGTATCACCAGTATGATATCTCGTTTAAATAACACGAAATCTCTACAACAACGGTGGCAGGTGCAACTAACGTCTCGTTAAATATAACATAAAAATTTTCAAATGTGAAACTAAAAAACAGCAAGGTAATATGCGTTAAAAATTAATTCACTTGGAAGCAACAAGAAGTAGAATAACTGACGTAAAAAAGCACAACATCGCACAATTTACTATAATATTTAAGTCAGATTCACTTTTGCTACCAATGCATACAAACGCAAACCAGTTTCATTGACAGTTATAATTCAAAACACTGAGGAATGTTCTTTATAAAAAATGAATATGTATTTTTGCATACATTGTGATCTAAATCATTAAAGAAAGAAATTTTTATTTAACCATGTAATTATTAAATGCGTGAAAATTAATAAATCGGAAATCCTGGTCGACGAAATGGCAACAAAATATAGTTATTGCACTAGTTAAGGAAAATATCAATGAACATTTTCCACTCATTATGAGCAACTATTTCGTGATGTAAGATGTGGATGTGCACTCGCGCAATACCCTTGCAATGCTATGCACAAAATGAACCATAGAAAAAGTATGATATAAATGTGTTTGGTTTCTACACATCTAGATCAGTTTATGTTTATTTAGAAACATATTATAATAAATATGGAAATCAAATTTAGATATGCGGCTCTCACATCTAACGGTAGTTTTATGTTGTTCGACGACTGGTTAAATATAATGGGATTGGTGCTCTACTTCAAGCTCGCAAACCTGATTTAAAGACTCGTTACCACACCCGCGCAATCAATTATTGTTAAATTGTATTGCTTATATATGTATATGTAGCGAAAGCTGCAAACAGTTAATGTTCGTGACTGCATAGAAATTGAGCACTATATATATGCAATATATGCGAGACTGCTAGAAGTGAGAGCCGCATATCTAAATTTGATTTCCATATATATTCAATGCGGTTTGATCGACGATAGTCTGTTTTCCGTCGTACTCTGATGATGATCATGTAAGGTCAAAACGCGTCAGTGCGTTGCGGCTGGCGGTAGTTTTGTTATGCTGTTCGACGACTAGTTAAATACAATGGGATTGGTGTTTACTTCATGCTCGCAAACTTGAATTAAAGAATTGTTACCACCACCCGCGCAATCAATTATTGTTAAATAGTACGATTCTCCATTACACGTAAAGCAGTATTATTTGAAAGGCATAAAATGTGATATTACTAATTACATCGACATGGGGCTGTCACCTTGTAAGTACCAATGCAAAGATAGCCACTGTGAAGGTCTGCACGCTTTGTTCTATGGGAATAGGCAGAAATCATTTTCAAGCGATCTTTTTTCTGTTGACTGTGACTACTGGAAATATTTGTTTTGAGTGCAAAGGCACGCAATTGAAATTTCCTTATTGATACGTAATAAGAGTTGTGCGTAATCAAGTGTATAAACCTACTTAACATAGCGAATGAGGATGACGTACATACTTGGCTAGATGTTGCTCTATGTTATGCAATGCGAATATCAAATTTAATGTGTTAACGAGTGTCTTTCTTGGGTGGTAGATTTTCATTATTAGTTCCGCAAAGATCCTATTTATGCTCATTTCTAATTACGCGTTCAGTTCATCTTTGCAGTGGCTGTGAGCTTATTTGTCCTCTCACTCCGAAGATTTCCACATCATTCCTACTAACCAGTGGAAATGTGGTATGATCTAATCTTGGTTATAAATAATCGACTGGTGCGAAAGCAAGTTCGTCTTTGTTATACTGTAACACGCGGCTCCGCGTTACAACCCAACGATGTTCAATTTTGACAAATATGGCACTCTTTAAGGTCAAATAATCTAACTCTGTTCTTACACAATATTTCTCTTAACTGTGATTTTAGAAACAATCTCTGTTAGTTTCAAGCAGTTTTAATTGAGATTTCTTGAACTGCAATTTTATTTGTTATAAATAGGGTTTCTTATTAAATATACACACCCGCGCGCAATACGCAAGGAGCATGCGGTGGATTATAGTGTCATTGTGGATTTATTTCTCTCATTTGGATTAATCGCAGTTTATGCATGTGATTTTCTGTTCGCATCTAATTATACCTATCCGAATTTCAGAGTACAATGGATCATTATAATTAAATAAGTTAAAACCATAGCAAACAGTGAACTAACTATTCGTGAATTTTTTTCATTGAAGTTTTTACATGATTTTAATCCATTTATCATCAGTGACAACTTTTACCAGTGACTATATTCATATCATCATGTATTTTCAATCGGTTACATATATTCATTTCAATTCAGACATTTGTGAAAGAATAATTGCTTGTGTATAAGACATTCAATTGTATTAAAAACATTTCATTTTAGTGCCGTCTAGAGCACGGTCAATTTGGACTAACTATGAACTTTACATGCAACGTTATTTACAATACATTTGTGATCATTCGTATTAGTCTTCTCACATCACCCATCGGGAAAAAAGCCGGGGATTGATCATGAGCACGGATCTCCACAGCCGCTACCAACTATATGTAGGAAGACAATAACCCCGCAAAAAACGCCTACAATACAATGCAATGTGTGCTTCTATACAATATGCAGCGCAGGCTTCGTTTATCCCGTGAACAGACAGAGTTCAACATTTATATAATTAAATGAACATTTGTTGCGCGGTTGGTGATAACAGTCATTTGAATCTAGGTTGCAATTTTTATATAAACACGAGTCCCAGCTCTGAGTTTTAAACTAAGCCCAATCCGCGGTACATTCTGGATAGTACAAGTAAAGTTCCCAACAAGGTGAAATTTTTTAATGAAAACTGTAATTAAAGTTGGTTTGACAATGAAAGTGACATGTTAGAGTCGTTTTATGCATGAGAGTGTAGTAAAATAATGGTTTATACTAGACACCTTAAACAAGTTGATCTCTAGGAACATATATGATTTAATTATCTTATGTCATACACAGATCACAAAAAAATGTAATAAAGCCTGCCATAGTTTTGCGACACGGCGCAAATAAAAATAAGTGTATTAAAGGAATGTAAAACAGGCTAAAATTAATAAACATTTGAAGCAAGGTTACGAGCTTGAGATGATTACCAATCAATAATTTTTACATTGTATCAACATTGAATTCAATGTCACTTTCCTAGCTAGCGTGGTGTCTGTTCCACAATGACAGGTTTCGAAAAAAATATTTAGAACTTTAAGCCTCAATAAATGACAAATAGGCTCTAGCAGCAGGAAAAGCTAACAAAAGTATACGTTTTCATATAAATGGAAATTATATTTAGTACTTGGCATGGTGCCACAGCGAATAGAGTCACAGACTCCGATGCGAATGTGCCCCGGTTCGAGCTCCTCTCGAGGAAAAATTCTTAACAGTACTTGACGAGTCCCAATTAGGTCGAAATTAGTCTACTGAATGAATTTATCTTGCTAATTTGGAGAATGCTAAATTTATACTGACAAATATATGTAGTCCATACTGACTAAATGTAATGAAATTGTTGGATAGCTCAACCGTATAACCTATTATTATTATGCTGTTATTTAAATTCAAATAAGTAGGCAGTGCTTCACAAAAATATATGTTCACTATTTCAAAATACTATTTAATTTAGACTGTCATCAACTTAATTAAAGTTTGGCTAAAGGAATATACAAAAAATAGTACTGTGAACAATGTTCATACCTATTACTATAATCAAGTACATACATTTGTAAGTATAAACTAATTCATTGTACCCTTCTTATGTGCACAAACAAAAAGAAATTTTATCATATATAAGAAAATTTTCTTTCTCATGGTCTTCTCAAATATCTACTCATGAACATATCTTTATATATAAATTGGAAAGCAAAACAAGATAGAAATATGTGAACAAAGCGAGTGTGAAAAATAGAAACCAATCAAATTGCGTGCGTCACATCCAGTTCAAGCTCAATGCTTGTACGTGCTTCTTCTGCTTACATAAATCCGGCTGCAATTTGTTTATCCATAAGGCTTCGTATGTGGCTAGCTCCCTTTTGTTTTTGCATTTAGTAATTACTTTGAATGCTACGTCTGGAGAACATACGTGCGTTGTTTCGATGATGTGTTGCGCAATAGCAGACGTGTATTCACCATTTGATTTAAAACAGGCGTTCAAGTTGCAATGTTCTCTCATTCGAGTAATTAACCGTCTGGTCGATCGGCCTACGTAAGTTGATCGACAACTTGCGCATGTATATTGGTAAATAATATTTGATATCGACATTAACGGCTGTTTCTCTTTGATTGCTGGTAAAGGCAAGTGTGTTACCCTAAATAACACTCGTAGTTTGGCTGCATTAAATGTGCGTGTCAATGCTGCTTCAACTTTCTTTTGTGCCATTCGGGAAACTGCATCCCCCTTAAATGGGATGTTTAGGTAGACGGTTTTCTTTTCTGGCCCATAGTACGTCTGTTTCTGGTTAACTCCCCTTTTAATAAGTGATTCAATTAATTGTCTGGGATAGCCATTAGACATTAAATCGTTAATTGCTTTATTATATTCATTTTCTTTAGAATCTTGACATTATAGTCAAAGCGGTAGAACACGATATATTACCATCGCCGGTGCCAGGTCAAACTCTACGCAAGCCTATCTTATTATGCACGAAAGACGTACGATTTCGTTTTAATGGAAACATCTACAAACAGACTGATGGTGTCGCAATGGGAAGCCCCTTATCTCCAGTGTTGGCTGAGATTTTTCTAGGGCACCTAGAAAATACATCATTAAAGAGTGACATAAGTAAATGTGCTCAATATATACGGTACGTGGATGATATATTTCTTGTACTTAAAAACAGGTCGCAATCACGAACATTGCTTCAAAGTTTCAACAAAGCACATAAGAATATCGGTTTCACGTCAGAGCACGAGAAAGATGACTGTCTGCCTTTCCTAGATGTACTATTAAAGAAAGAAACTAATGGTCAATACACGTCTGCTATTGCACAACACATCATCGAAACAACGCACGTATGTTCTCCAGACGTAGCATTCAAAGTAATTACTAAATGCAAAAACAAAAGGGAGCTAGCCACATACGAAGCCTTATGGATAAACAAATTGCAGCCGGATTTATGTAAGCAGAAGAAGCACGTACAAGCATTGAGTTTGAACTGGATGTGACGCACGCAATTTGATTGGTTTCTATTTTTCACACTCGCTTTGTTCACATATTTCTATCTTGTTTTGCTTTCCAATTTATATATAAAGATATGTTCATGAGTAGATATTTGAGAAGACCATGCGAAAGAAAATTTTCTTATATCTGATAAAATTTCTTTTTGTTTTTGCACATAAAAAGGGTACAATGAATTTTATTAAAGCTCGCATTTCAAAAGAATCATAAAGATATTTTGGTGGCCTTTGGCGGCCGTTTCCTTTAGTTCACTATTCGTCACAATGTTTAAAAAACGAACTTGTGATGATGAGTGAACTGAAGAAAACGGCCGGCAAAGGCCATCGAAATATATTAAAGTAACAAAAACAGCTGGAATCCAACGTGTGTTAGATAAGATGCAGATCAGGTAAAACGAAAAGTTTGTTCTCGTCATACTGTTTATACTTTTATCCATTATGGAAGTTGAGAGATCTTTCAGGACGATAGATTCAGGAAGGTCTTTCTGTTATTATATTACCTAAAGCGAATCGGTTAAGGTCTCATGTTAACACTTATGAATTTATCCAGATATCTGTTCATTGTCAAGATCTTCTTCATATGTTCTAGATCTACCTAGGCCATGTGCTCGGAACGTACCTTCTAAATTCGGTAGGCTTAGATTTTTACTATGTTCCTTTTTTAAACCCATTTGGACACGTGAATTCAGAAACGTGAAGCACTATCCTTCGTTTCAGCCATTATTGATAATGTAATCCAATAAGGACATCAATTGATCTCAGCAAACATCTTAATTCTTCATATATGCTTATATAATAGTTCTAATTTCCATGTGTTTTTATAAATAATTAAAATTTTGCAGTTTATTCATTGTATCGTTTGTATATTTACAGTTCAACACATAACAACTTGGTCATGCGCTAAGGTACATTTTGGCCTTTGTAAAGAATTCGATTTTACATCTAGAATTCGAGCTTTTATAAAATTTATAATAAGACTCACATGCACAACGCTGTAACATATTGTTTTCAAATAAATGAAAGACCTCTTTATCGTATTCTTTTCAATTATCTGTAAATTAATATATTTATGTACATTTAAAGAGAGCCAAATCAGACTGCAATTTGTTACAGCACAGCGCTTCACTAATGTTTCACTCATTATTTGTAAGTTATTTTGTAATTCTTTAATGAAATATATGTAAACATACGTACGAAGTTTTAAAATTTCGATTCGCGACCGAAAACCTGTATTTCGCGTACAGTTTTACGCAGTAATTAAATCTCTAAGTTATTTCCTTCGAGTTACCGGTAATCTGATCGATGTACCAAAAATTACGCACTTGTATGGATAAATGACATTTAAGTTAAAAAATAACTGTTATTTTTCTTTAACTACTCCTAAATTCAAACCCGTTATCCCGCGAATGTTATTTTAAATAAATTAGCGTTTCGTCTTACTTGTTTGATATACTAAAACAGCTTGCCCCCTAAATATATTTATAATATTGAATTAATTTAATTTTTACAATAAACAGGAATTAAATTATTAATTTGCTTCATTATATTCATCTTTTAAATCTGGACGAACCGGTTTATAAATTTAAAAAAAGTTTCGAATTCTTAATAAATTATTATGGAATAACACAACATTACACCAATGAATATACCGTGCAGATAATGTTGAGTTAAAGTTAAATTGGTATTATTAATATTTTAAAAACATCCATTTGAGTTCAATCTTTGGGAAAGATAGATAAACGTCTTTCGTTTGTTCTGACGAGGAACCAATTTTATTGTGTACTTTATTGAAAACTTAAGGAGAATTCCATGACTTCGACATGTCTTACAACGAAAATAACACTTTCATTACGAATTTATTTTGAACAATTACAGAAATCGTCAAATAGTTATGTTCTCTGGTGATCTAACACTACAGAAACTGGGCTTCACATCCATTTTTTAAGGATTTTTTAAAATTTAAAGTTCACAGCTGTAGTGCATAGCAAATTTTTGGGTAGAGAATGACGTGGCACTAAGGATGGTTATATAATTTTGTTTACTGCCGGATCTATTATATCAGTAATTTCATTAGTTTGAAAATATGCAAAGAAACAAGTCATATGAATCAAAACCATTATCTAAATTTTGAATTTTTTATTTGGTTATGTGTCTACGATCGCAAATTAATCATTAACTAAATAATTTAATAGACGAGTAGGCATCGATCCATTGATGTAGAATGTCCAATTAGCCGAATCAAAGGACGAAGGTTTCACAAGTTATAATAAATGCCTAATAGTCCAAATTTATTTTGCGAATTTGGCAGTCCTCGCTTTGTCCATGTAGATTATACAACTGATCTGATCTGCGACTCACTAGCCGGATCAAATTAGCTGACGGAAATTAAGATTTTAATTTAAATTAACAGATATGTCTGATTGTCCATGCATCTGTTGCTCCTTCCAGGAGTATGAATTTTATTTTTTATATTCAAAAGTTTACTGATCTTTGGCATACACTTCAATGTTTCCAATTCGTCGCCAGAAGTTGTCTTGAAAAGTTTAAAAAATTCCAAAATAGAAAGTAGTAGCGCGTTTTAGACAAGCAGAAATTTCGTCTTCGGGCATCCAACTTGAATTCTAGAAGATGCATGCAAATGAATAGAATTTCAAATTCTTGCTTGTTTAGCTTATCGAAAAAATATACGAATTTTTCATTTATTGCCTTGTATTCTAAAAAAATTTTAAATAATTATTTTATCTAGCAGGAGTTATCGTACATTTGCTAACACAAAGTATTAGAAATATACTGTATTTCGAACCTCAGTAATTTTTAAACGACTAACTATTTTACAGGACAAGGAACCGATTAACAACTTGGATCTTGTTTTGCAAAGCAAACGTTTTAAACTATTTTTTTCATTTTTTATCCAAATATTTCGACTTCCTCATTCAGAAATCTTTTTTCAACGGTAAACTTATCTCATAAAAAATGGATAATAATTAAGACAAATTATAAAGCTCGCCTATACGACTTCATTTATGCGAACTGGTAGATCTGCTGATCATAACTAACTGTTCAATAGGTGAGTGTGTGTGTGTGTGTGTGTGCATGCGACTGACGAAAACACACATTCATGTGAAATTACAGTAGATAATCGCACGAAATGCCTATGCGAGTGCTTGTGTTTGTTAAAGACTGCGAAGATATCAGTTCAACATAATTAACTGCACGTGTGATTTCATATAAATGAAATTAGAGTGATTGATGTGAAATCCGTCAAACATATCTTTTAAATATTACTTGTATGGATGTCACACGTAAACGCTTCATTTAATCAATTATTCTACGAGGTAACCATACTAAAAACTTCGTCTAATTAGTTAAACATTATAAAGCTCTGTTTAGGTTACTTTTATCAACACAGAATTTTGTGCACTGTTATCAATCATTTCAAAAATATTTGTGCATATTTTTTTATGATCAATAAAATTTATAAGATAATACAAATAATTTAATTTATCTGAAGCAGTAAAGTTTAGATGATGCATGCTTTAAAGGACAAGAATTGGCGTAGAATAAACTACGTCAATAATATAATGCAGTATAGTTTCAAATTAGTTTACGCTAACTTCTTATAATCTGGTTACATTTATCAATGATTTTAGGACAATTATAATACCTTTGTTCCTCCCTTGATTGTCAATTCGTCTACTTTATCAAGATATGTTGAACAATTTAATTATTTTTGTTAAACTAATTTTGCGTAAATTGATGGAACATCAGTCCCATTTAAGTCATCTAGTCGCCCAACTTATCAAACTGTCGTCAGTGGTTTATACTGGCGCATTCCGAGCTTCAAAAGTCGTTAAAAGAGCACGACTTGAAACTTGCAAAAGAGATTGAATCCGAAATGCATATATAAGGTATTCAAAAGAAATCGGTGTTTCTCAGCCCTAGTTGCCTCGTACACACTGAATTTGAATGGAAATATCGACTGCAAGCTTTCGATGCCACCATCAGTTTCACACTTTCACAGCTTCCGTCACATGTACGTAAGTTGTGCAGTTGCACAATACTTGTCGGCGCGGGTGGTGATAATTTGATTATTTGATTGATTATTCTTGAATTAATAAAAGATAAATTCATAAATAATGCTTCGATGAGAGGTTTCTGTTTTAATTTCTCCACTAATTACTAGGAATGACGGATTCTTTAATGATACCGCAGGTTAGCAAAACTGTCACTCGTCGCCAAACTCCAATGTTTGGCGTGGTGTATGCGATTGCGGACACATCGATGCCCAATAGATATATTCTTGGTTGATTCACCTTTGCTTTATTTTCGGGAAATGTTTATAGGATAAGAGTATGCACCAATAATGAAAATTTATAAGTGCGGAAATTTTAGCAATAGCATATAATTCAACAATAAACGAAAATAAATAAAATTTAAAAAAAATATTTTATAGCGAAAGCTCATCGAACAAGACAAAATCACATATAAAAATGCAAAATTTGGCAGATAAAAAGATTGTGCGTCAACAATAACGATTTAATTTGGGTGGAACTGTTAACAAAAACGCACAATATTGTAAACGCCCCGGCTTCAAGTAAATGCCGTACGACGTTACAAACTCGGTTAAGGTGCTCTGAATAGAGATTAGTTACTGATATGGGGGCCCTTAAGAGGGCCTGGTAATGCGTTCGCTTTAAGTCTTCAGAGTTGAAGATGTCCTAGAGCCTTGGGTGGACTCTGGTTGAGTTTTCGCTCCCGTGGTTGAGCTGTGATCGCGTTGTGGATGGTGTCCTGCAGGTCCTGCACTCAATTGGCTCGTCTCTCCGGTATCCCGCAACAAGATGAGTCACGGACGTAGTTAGTTGTTGGTGAAACGATCAAATCACCAGCGTAGGTATTGGCAGCCGACAGAGCGCACACGTATTGACAGCCGACAGAACGCACACGCGTGAAGCAGGTAGACGGCAAATGACACAACTGACTTGCATGGTAAATTACCGTGCTTAAATAGCATGCAATATGTGTACTTGCATACTATTGGTTAAACATGGTTAGACGTGGTTAAACGGCAATTTGCTTTTTCTCATTGGTGCAACGTAAATAAATTTGAATTTAATTTACGCAATATGTCGGCGATTGATTTGTGTCGTTACAACACTTTCCTCTCTGAAAAAAAAGAAAAAAATATTCCTCTCTGCGAGGCTAGATAAGAAATGCATGACAGAGTTCGAACCAAGTTAAGCAAAAATATGATGAACCATAAGTGCTGGGCTTAAATATGCTTGTTGGTTGCTTCAACAATTATATGATGCCAGGTAACCACTAGGAATTGCTACACAAATTGTTAGCTCTAGTAGACGTTCATAGCACGTGAGGCAATATAGAGCATTGTAAGTTTTTGGAGCCGCAGCGTGAAGATTTCGAGGTAAATCGCCTCTGAATTTGCCAGGTTTAAGTTAAAACCTAAGCAGGTTGGATCGTTGTCAATGTGTTTGTATACGACCAAAGGAGCTAGAGTGCTCGACGTTGTGGTCATGACATTTGTAGCGTGGTCTTTGTGAAATAAATAAAGTTGAGATATGCATTGAAAGTGGCCTGTACCATGATATGAAGCTGATCACTACTTAGTGTTGCTACACGAACGCGTTAGCTCTAAGTAGCT
>JAQBSW010012840.1:0-15582 GCA_029291075.1 Eudiplozoon nipponicum
CATTAATTACTTACATATGTCAGTATAAACTACGAATCGTATAGTAGTAGAAAACGGCAATTCATCCAGTAGACCGGTTTCGTCCTTATTGGGAACTCAGGTTGGGCACTGGCCAGAATTTGCCGCGGACAGGATACGAACTCCGGGCACGTCTGCTTCGGAATCTGGTGCTCGCAAATCCACTGAGCCATCCTGCCGCACACTACACTACACACAATTTTCAGTTATAGACTAATCTAATGTAACTTGGTTAGCCGATTTTTCCTTTAGGTGGAGCTCATATGGCATCCATTTAGACCCAAAGTTCCAACTAACCATCCCCAATCTATCATTGCTGAACAGGCACCACACTACATGGGGAAGTGGTATTGAAATGAACATTTATATAATTAAACGAACATTGGTGGCGCTGGGAGGTGATAACAACTATCATAATCCAGGTTGCGGTCTTGGTATAAACACCTGACCCATTAATTACTTACATATGTCAGTATAAACTAAGAATTGCATAGTGCAGAATAGGCAATTCATCCAGTAGACCGGTTTCGTCCTTATTGAAAACTCATTATCTACTGGACAGAATTTGACGCATACAGGACTCAAACTTGGGCACGTCTGCTTCGGAAACTGGTGCTCTAACTCCTGAGTCATCCTGCCGCACTCTACACTGCACACAATTTTCAATTATATGCTAACTAATGTAACCTGGTTCGTCTATTTGTCCTTTAGGAGGAGCTCATATGGCATCCATTTAGACCCAAAGTTCCAAATAACCATCCACAATCTGTCATTACTGAACAAACACCACACTACATGCATAAGTGGTATTGAAATGATCATTTATATAATTAAAGGAACATTGGCTACGCGGCTGGTGATAACAATTATTATTATCAAGGTTGCGGTCTTGATATAAACACCTGAATTAATAATTACTTACATATATCAGTATTTAACTAAGAATTGTATAGTGTAGAAAAGGCAATTCATCCAGTTGACCGGTTTCGTCCTTATTCGGAAATCATCATGTACTGGCTAAAGGAAAAATAGACTAACTAGGTTACATTAGTTAATATATAACTGAAAATTGGGTGCAGTGTAGTGTGCGGCAGAATGGCTCAGTGATTAGAGCACCAGGTTCCTAAGCAGACGTGCCCAGGTTCGAGTCCTGTCCGCGGCGAATTCTGGCCAGTACATGATGAGTTCCCAATAAGGACGAAACCGGTCTACTGGATGAATTGCCTTTTCTACACTATACAATTCTTAGTTTACTTCTGACATATGTAAGTAAATAATGGAACAGGTGTTTATATCAAGACCGCAACCTTGATTATAATAATTTTTATCACCACCCGCGCAACCATTGTTCGTTTAATTAAGAAAATGACCTTTTTATGTCTGTTGAACAGATATACTTTAGGATAAATATATACTTCCGCGAATGATTAATTTCTAAAATCAAATTATAAAGGCACAATAATGGCTGAACTACAAATAATTTATGAACTTTAAATTATTCTTTTATTGAAGACACTGTTTTATAAAAACCTTGTATCCCAATTAGGGTCTGTCAACAGTCTTTCTGAACAATATTGTCTAAATTTAAATAAGATTTAGATATTAGTCAAATATATCGTGTGTTTTTGTCATACTTTTCTTCAAATTGATTCTATTTGTAATCACCTTGAACATAAAGAGCATACTGGCAATCTTAATTTTGAGAAAACTTTTAGCAGTGACAGTTCTGCTGGAAATAAGCAGATTCTCAGAGCAAATGAAATAAGAGATTGAGTCCAACTATTTAAGAAGAAAGATGTGCTCAATGTTAATAACAAAGGCCCTTCTTTTTTCTTCGAGTTAATTATCTGGGTTATGCCAAATAGTAAATTTACCACTTATCAAACGACAACTCTTATCATTAACGGATCGAGCGGAGGATATTCTAAATTAATAAGACACCATACAAAGAAATGCATCGCTGTAAGGGTTCAGAGCTGAATTAAACACAAATCGCGTTTTAAACACGAGATGGATGAGTGTGCTAATATTAGTCTTCGGTGTTTTGTTAAGGCACGGAGTTATTAGATAATTTCATCTGATACGATACTCAAATAATCTAGCCTATTTGTCACATCCGGGCACATACACACAACATATTAAATAAAATTAAGATGGAAACATCCATTTGTAAGACATTTTTAGGAATAATCAAAGATATTGAAAATGTCTGCAATGCTTTGAATACACACAAAGAATCTATTTATTGAATTGAATTATATTAAAGCTCGCATTTCAAAAGAATCTTTTTATGCATACAGATATATTTAATTATACAGGTTTATATACTGAATTCATTCATAACGACAGGATTTTGATGCATTAAAATGCTGAAAAGGTTACGTATTCTATACAGAAAGACCTCAGACTCACGGATAATCGAGCAGCTAGATGAGTTAAATATCAATAGATAAAATACCATATATGTGCAAATTAAATCCGTAATAATCTACAATGAGGATGATGGTATAAGATCTTCAAGATCTCTTCTTCTTATGTTTAATACAGGTATTCTAACTGCAAATAAGATTAGCATGGATGTTTGTGGTATAACGAGCAGATAGACAGATGTATTCGGAAAGCAAAGATGCAGTAACAATACAAACCAGCTATAAATGACAGATAGTATACGGAGTGTCGGAACTAACGCTCAATTCACATTATTACAAACTTTATAAGGCGAGCAAGAATTTCAGAATGCCCCCTCTGGCATGAAAAAAATTGTCGAGGAAAAGGAACAAATCAATGCAATTTATTGTTTCGAAATAAATCGAGGATTGTTATGCATTTCTAACTTAAGCTATTATAAAGCATATCTATTACGGTGGAAACAAAGATAAAACATTTTTTAAATGACAGATCATTCAAAAGTAGTCAATTAATAGCATCATTGTGACTCCTAAACTCTAATTTTAATTTTACATTGGTGAGGTTACATACAAAGTTTATTTAATGTCAAATGCAGAGCACCAAATTATGCTACATTGATTTAAAGTATTACATTGAATAAAAGTTAGATACTTACTAGTACTTTGTAGTATAATCGTACTGCTGCAATGCCACGTAATGATAAAACTTAAAGTTCAACAAATGTATATCTTTTAAACAATGTATCCACTATAGAAAGGATCGTCTGTTCGCAACAGTATATTGCACAAAAATGAATGAATTCTTTTTAGTACGTTAACTTAAAAATTCTTAATCATTATGACTCAGCAGAGAAAATGCTGAGGTCTCTTCGCAATGCCAATTTTTTGTAGTAAAAATTCGCTCGGAAAAAGGTGTAAACTTGACCGATATCAAAAAATCGATATTGTGATATCGGTCAATTTCGTTCGGAAAAAATGAAAAATTGACCGAGCGAAATTGATTGACATCACAAAATCGATTTTTGATATCGGTCAAGCCAACACTTTCTTCCGAGCGACATTTACTGCAAAAATTGGCATTGCGAAGAGACCTCAGCATTTTCTCTGCTGAGTCATAATAAGCATTTTTAAGTTAACGTACTAAAATGAATTCCTTCATTTTTGTGCAAAATACTGTTGCCAACAGGCGTTCCTTTCTCTAGTGGTACATTGTATAAAAGATATAACGGTGTTCAACTTTACTTTTATCATTACGTGAAATCTGTTTTTAAAACCGAGTGAGATTACCGAATCCTCTTTTCTTCGTACAACATTTTGGGTCGCTTCCTCAGTCTACGGATACGACTCGAACCTGGGCACGTCTACATCGAAATCTGGCGCTTTAACCACTAAGCCATTCTGCTGCACACTACACGCACACAATTTTCACTTATATACTAACTAATTTAACTTGGTTAGTCTATTTTTCCTTTAGGTGGAGCTCATATGGAATCCATTTAGACGCAAATTTCCAACTAAAAATTACAACCTTCAATTACTCAATAGACACCACACTACATGGCGAAGCCCTACTGAAATGAACATTTATATAATTAAACAAACATTGGTTGCGCGGATGGTGATAACAATTATTATAATCAAGGTTGCAGTCTTGATACAAATACCTGACCCATTAATAACTTACATATATCAGTATAAACTAAGAATTGTTTAGTGTAGAAAATGCAATTCATCCAGTAGACCGCTTTCGTTCTCATTGGAAACTCATCATGTACTGGCCAGAATTACCCGCGGACATGACTCGAACATGGGCACGTCGGCTTCGGAATGTGGTGTTCCAACCACTGAAACATCCTGCCGCACACTACACTGCACTCAATTTTTAATTATATACTAACTAATGTAACTTGGTTAGTATATTTTTCCTTTAGGTGGAGCTCATATCGCATGCATATAGACCCAAACATCCAACTAACCATCCCCAATCTATCATTGCTAAACAGGCACTACACTACATGGGGAAGTGGTATTGAATTGAACATTTATATATTAAGCGAACTTTGGTTGCGCGGGTGGTGATAACAATTGTTATAATGAAGGTTGCCGTCTTCATATAAACACCAGACCCATTAATTACTTACATATTTCAGTACAAACTAAGAATTGTATAGTGGAGAAAAGGCAATTCATCCAGTAGACCGGTTTCGTTTTTATTGAGAACTCATCATGTACTGGCCAGAATATGGCGCCGACATGACTCGAAACTCGGGAACTTCTGCTTCGGAATTTGATGCTCTAATCACGGAGCCATCATTCGGCACACTACACTGCACACATATTTTAGTTATTTACTCACTAATGCAACATCGTTAGTCTTTTTTCCTTTAGGTGGAGCTTATATGACATCCATATAGACCCAAACTTCCAACAAACCATCCCCAATCTATCATTGCTGAACAGGCACTACACTACATCGGGAAGTGGTATTGAATTGAACATTTATATATTAAACGAACTTTGGTTGCGCGGGTGGTGATAACAATTGTTATAATGAAGGTTGCCGTCTTCATATAAACACCAGACCCATTAATTACTTACATATTTCAGTACAAACTAAGAATTGTATAGTGGAGAAAAGGCAATTCATCCAGTAGACCGGTTTCGTTTTTATTGAGAACTCATCATGTACTGGCCAGAATATGGCGCCGACATGACTCGAAACTCGGGAACTTCTGCTTCGGAATTTGATGCTCTAATCACGGAGCCATCATTCGGCACACTACACTGCACACATATTTTAGTTATTTACTCACTAATGCAACATCGTTAGTCTTTTTTCCTTTAGGTGGAGCTTATATGACATCCATATAGACCCAAACTTCCAACAAACCATCCCCAATCTATCATTGCTGAACAGGCACTACGCTACATCGGGAAGTGGTATTGAAATGAACATTTATATAATTAAATGAAATTTGGTTGCGCGGGTGGTGATAACAATTATTATAATGAAGGTTGCGGTCTTGACATAAACACCTGACCCATTAATTACTTACATATGTCAGTATACAATAAGAATTTTATAGTGTAGAAAAGCCAATTCATCCAGTAGAACGGGTTCGTCCTTATTGGGAACTCATCATGTACTGGCCAGAATTTGGCGCGGATATGACTCGAAACTCGGGAACTTCTCCTTCGGAATCTGATGCTCTAATCATTGAGCCATCCTTCCGCACACCACACTGCACACATATTTTAGTTATTAACTCAAAAATGCAACATGGTTAGTCTTTTTTCATTTAGGTGGAGCTCATATGACATACATAGAGAAACAAATTTCCAACTAACCATCCCCAATCTATCATTGCTGAACAGGCACTGCACTACATGGGGAAGTGGTATTGAATTGAACATTTATATATTAAAAGAACTTTGGTTGCGCGGGTGGTGATAACAATTGTTATAATGAAGGTTGCCGTCTTCATATAAACACCAGACCCATTAATTACTTACATATTTCAGTACAAACTAAGAATTGTATAGTGGAGAAAAGGCAATTCATCCAGTAGACCGGTTTCGTTTTTATTGAGAACTCATCATGTACTGGCCAGAATATGGCGCCGACATGACTCGAAACTCGGGAACTTCTGCTTCGGAATTTGATGCTCTAATCACGGAGCCATCATTCGGCACACTACACTGCACACATATTTTAGTTATTAACTCAATAATGCAACATGGTTAGTCTTTTTTCATTTAGGTGGAGCTCATATGACATACATATAGAAGCAAATTTCCAACTAACCATCCCCAATCTATCATTGCTGAACAGGCACTACACTACATGGGGAAGTGGTATTGAATTGAACATTTATATATTAAACGAACTTTGGTTGCGCGGGTGGTGATAACAATTGTTATAATGAAGGTTGCCGTCTTCATATAAACACCAGACCCATTAATTACTTACATATTTCAGTACAAACTAAGAATTGTATAGTGTAGAAAAGCCAATTCATCCAGTAGAACGGGTTCGTCCTTATTGGGAACTCATCATGTACTGGCCAGAATTTGGCGCGGACATGACTCGAAACTCGGGAACTTCTGCTTCGGAATCTGATGCTCTAATCACTGAGCCATCCTTCCGCACACTACACTGCACACATATTTTAGTTATTTACTCACTAATGCAACATGGTTAGTCTTTTTTCCTTTAGGTGGAGCTCATATGACATCCATATAGACCCAAACTTCCAACTAACCATCCCCAATCTATCATTGCTGAACAGGCACTACACTACATGGGGAAGTGGTATTGAAATGAACATTTATATAATTAAACGAAGTTTGGTTGCGCTGGTGGTGATAACAATTATTATAATCAAGGTTACGATCTTGATATAAACACCTGACCAATTATTTACTTATATATGTAAGTGTAAACTAAGAATTGTATAGTGTAGAAGAGGCAATTCATCCAGTAGACCGGTTTCGTCCTTATTGGGAACTCAGCAAGTAATGGCCAGAATTTGCCGCGGACACGACTCGAAACTCGGGAACTTCTGCTTCGGAATCTAATGTTCTAATCACTGCGCCATCCTGCCGCACACTACACTGCACACAGTTTTCAGTTATATACTAACTAATGCAACTTGGTTAGTCTATTTGTCCTATAGGTGGAGCTCATATAAAATCCATTTAGACCCAAAATTCCAACTAACCATCCCCAATCTATCATTGCTGAACAGGCACTACACTACATGGGGAAGTGGTATTGAAATGAACATTTATATAATTAAACGAACTGTGGTTGCGCTGGTGGTGAAAACAATTATTATAATCAAGGTTGCGGTCTTGATGTAAACACCTGACCCATTATTTACTTATATATGTCAGTATAAACTAAAAATTGTAAAGTTTATTAAATGCAATTCATCCAGTAGACCGGTTTCGTCCTTATTCGGAAATCATCATGTACTGGCCAAAGGAAAAATAGACTAACCAGTTTACATTAGTTAATATATAACTGAAAATTGGTGCAGTGTAGTGTGCGGCAGGATGGCTCAGTGGTTAGAGCACCAGGTTCCGAAGCAGACGTGCCCAGGTTCGAGTCCCGTCGGCGGCAAATTCTGGCCAGTACATGATGAGTTCCCAATAAGGACGAAACCGGTCTACTGGATGAATTGCCTTTTCTACACTATACAATTCTTAGTTTACTCTGACATATGTAAGTAAATAATGGATCAGGTGTTTATATCAAGACCGCAACCTTGATTATAATAATTTTTATCACCACCCGCGCAACCATTGTTCGTTTAATTAAGAAAATGACCTTTTTATGTCTGTTGAACAGATATACTTTAGGATAAATATGTACTTCCGCGAATGATTAATTTCTAAAATCAAATTATAAAGGCACAATAATGGCTAAACTACAAATTATTTATCAACTTTAAATTATTCTTTTATTGAAGACACTGTTTTATAAAAACCTTGAATCCCAATTAGGGTCTGTCAACAGTCTTTCTGAACAATATTGTCTAAATTTAAATAAGATTTAGATATTAGTCAAATATATCGTGTGTTTTTGTCATACTTTTCTTCAAATTGATTCTATTTGTAATCACCTTGAACATAAAGAGCATACTGGCAATCTTAATTTTGAGAAAACTTTTAGCAGTGACAGTTCTGCTGGAAATAAGCAGATTCTCAGAGCAAATGAAATTAGAGATTGAGTCCAACTATTTAAGAAGAAAGATGTGCTCAATGTTAATAACAAAGGCCCTTCTTTTTTCTTCGAGTTAATTATCTGGGTTATGCCAAATAGTAAATTTACCACTTATCAAACGACAACTGTTATCATTTATTTAAATCAAGTTAGTGAGCTTGAAGTGAACACTAATCCCATTGTATTTAACCAGTCGTCGAACAACATAACAAACTACTGCCAGCCACAACGCACACACGCGTTTCGACCGTGTATGATCATCATCCGAGTAGGACGGCAAACTGACTATCGAGGATCAGACCGCATTGAATATACATGGAAATCAAATTTAGATATGCGGCTCTCAGCTCTAGCAGTCTGGCATACATTGAACTTGACTGGAAATGTCGGCTACACAATTTCTATGCAGTTACAAACATTAACTGTTTGCAGCTTTCGCCACATATACATATATAGCCAATACAATTTGACAATAATTGATTGCGCAGATGGCGGTAAAAATTATTTAAATCAAGTTTGCAAGCTTGAAGTAAACACCAATCCCATTGTATTTAACCAGTCGTCGAACAACATAACAAAACTACCACCAGCCGCAACGCACTGACGCGTTTCGACCTTCCATGATCATCATCAGAGTACGACGGCAAACTGACTATCGAGGATCAAACCGCATTGAATATACATGGAAATCAAATTTAGATATGCGGCTCTCAGCTCTAGCAGTCTCGCATACATTGAACTTGACTGGAAATGTCGGCTACACAATTTCTATCCAGTCACGAACATTAAATATTTGCAGCTTTCGCCACATATAAATATATCATCATCATCATCATCATCATGTCCAGCCACACAAAAGTCAAGTGACTAATGTTTCACCATAAGGAGTGAAAAAATTATATAAGTGAATTTAGACAAATTATTATTGAGATTTGAGAGAGAGAGAGGGGTAGAGAGAGAAGGAATACCTTGCTACTATGAATAAATTTATCAGGATAACTCACAGAAATGAGGCAAACTAAACCTCGCCACAACACCATTATGGCCAAGTTAGCATTCGGGCAAGGCGACATCAGCAATACAGCTTCCTTGCGGATTTCACTGTATCACGTCATAAACAAACCAAACCTCGCAGCTAACTTTGCCCTACCAAGAAAAGAAAGTTACGAAGATGATTCTACTAGACATCTGCAACAAGATCGCCACTGAGCTCGATTCGATGCCATATCGCTAAGGGTTTCTAACCAAGAACTGTAATGCGCACGAGGACCCCATCCCGGCAGACGAGTGGGTCCTATACTACCCAATTTGGATGTAAGTGACTTTAATTGTTTCTGCCATGTCAAAATCTGCCCACCTTGTTTCTTACGCCAATTTGGTGCTGGATGAGAGAACAGAGCTCTATTGGGCAATCGAAATGAGGGCATACGCAAAACGTGACCGAGCCAACGAAGTTGATGGAGCCTGATTGGATGTTCGAATGACGAGCACTTATTGTCAGATCCAAAAATACGTCTACGGATGTCAACGTTAGTTATTCGTTGTTGGTAACCAACATGTGCTATACTTCTCAAACAACGATGATCGAATGCCTGTAAGCGTCTCAGATCATCAACTCTAAGAGGCCAAGTTTCACTAGCGTATAGTAAGACTGCGCGTACAGATGCATTGTAAACACGACCTTTAAGGCAAAGTGAAATATTGGCGTTTCTCCATAAATGACGAAGGTTCGAGAAAGCTACTCTAGCTTTCGCGATCCGTATTCTCACCTCGTCGGACATATTGCCTACGTTATTGATAGAGCTCCCAAGATATGTAAACCTGTCGACTATGTCAAGATCTTCATTCTGCAGTCGCAACGTTGGAGTGAGTGGTGGGTGATCCTGTAACAGTATCTTACATTTAGAGGGTGCGAATTTCATACCGAAAGACGGAACAACGTCTGTTAATCTATTTAAGGTGGTCTGGGCAGCATGCTGATTGTCGAATAATAGTACGATATCGTCCGCATAGTCAAGATCGACTAGTTTATCTCCCGGGAGAACTTCAACTCCAGCGTCCTGAATGTGTGGGAGGGTGTTGTTCATAATAGCATCGATTACAAAATTAAACAAAAATGGGGAAAGTGGACAACCTTGACGAACACCACTGCTGGTTGTAAAGTTATGCGTTAATTCGTTGTAGACCTTAACGCGACCAGAAGTATTTGTGTAGAGAGCTCGTATAATATTAACAAATTTAGTGGGCACACCGCTTTTCGACAAGATATGGAATAAAACATTGCGATCCACCGAATCAAATGCACCCTTGAAGTCTAGAAAGACGACTATTGTGGGACGGTGATATAAATGTCTCTGTTCGAGAACTTGCCTTAACGTAAAAATATTATCTATACAACCTCGTCCTGCGCGGAATCCGGCCTGTTCTTCTCTTGTATGTGATTCACGTGAAGCGCTAAGACGACGTAGGATAATCGAAGCAAATATCCTTGATACGACCGGAGTCAAACTTATACCACGATGGTTATCGCACGAATTACGATTGCCTTTTTTGAATAAGGGAATGATGGTCGACTCATTCCAGTCAAGAGGAACGGTTTCCTCATTCCATACAGTATGAAAAAATTTGGTCAACGCTCCTGAAATTATATCGCCACCATCCTTAAACAATCCCGGAAATAAATCATCGGGGCCTGCGGCTTTGCAGCGCTTAAGAGATAGGATTGCATCGCGTACTTCTAACTCGGATGGTTCTTCGGGACTAACATTCCACACTGTTGATGCAGACATGCTTTCGGGAATCGGAATTGACGCGGGTGGCCAAGAAAATTGATCTCTAAAGTGTTCAGCCCACCTGTCAAGACGACTTATTTTATCGGTTATTAATTCGTTGTTACTATCATTAATAGTTTCGCTAACTTTTAACTTTCTCGGACCTGTTGCGCGGATAAGTTGGAACAAACAGCGACTATTACCTGACGCGAAAGCTACTTCCATTTCTTCAGCCTTTCTGCTCCAAAAGTTTTCGAGATCGCCTTTTAGACTGCGCTTAAGTTGGCGTCTTATATTGCGACGGGTATTATTATGAGTCGAGCCAGGTAGAATTTGGCGCCTTATTTCGAGTATCTCCATAGATTTTACAGAGAGCCAGTGATTATTTCTACGGGGGCCTGCTATGCCACATACAGAAGTACCTGCATTGTGCATAGTGGAACTTATCTTGGACCAAAGTATATTCGGATTTTTGCTATTAAGACCAGTTAGATTAGCCTTTAGAATATTTTCATAGTTTTGTCGGAAGGACGGTTGTTCGAGTTTGCTTACATCAATTTGGGGACTATTCTTAATTATTTTCCCGGAAAATTTTAGAGCAAATCTACAACGGAGAAGTGCATGGTCCGAGTCGACATAAGTGTTCCAAAAAGAGCGACAATCCTGGATGCAACCACGCCATCTATAACTAATTGCTACATGATCTATTTGAGTCCACCGTTGTCCGGGTGCTGGAGGACGCCATGTAGCACAACGTCTAACACTACGTCTGAAATTTGTACTACTTAAATATAGTCTATGTTCAGCGCAGCTATCCAAAAGCCGTTCACCATTATCATTGCGAGTCGAGCTAAGATGGTGTCTTCCACCTAAATGAAATTCTGTGTTACCTAAGCGGCCAACTTGAGCATTCATGTCACCCATAACCAGGACTATATCCGAACTTCGTGCTTTACTTAGTAAGGAGCTTAATTCGGAGTAAAAAGCGTCCTTGCTTTCTTCTGTGCTGCAATCGGTAGGAGCATATGCAGATACAACGAAGAGGCAACGATGATAACGGTTTTTTGCTTTGATTTTAGTAGATGTATTTAAGCGTGCCGCACACAAAATCGACTATTTAAGGGGATCCATTCAATTAAGCAAGCTTCAGCTCGCGCGCTGAGGGCAATACCAACGCCCCATATACCGGCTTGAGAGGACTCTGTGGAACCAGATGTTCGAAGACAATAACGCGTAGATAGGGATGGTGCAACTAATTCTGTAATACACGTAGGATCCTGTATTCTGGTTTCAGATACGCAACATATGTCGATTTCTAATTTATCCAACGTACGAGCAAGAGATTCTTGCTGTCCAAGTTGTTTTAATGTCCGCACATTAAATGCGCCCACGTTAAAACCTAACTTAGGTTTAATGAATGATCGTCTACTAGAACTATTTTCGATATTTGGCAACCTGGTATTGGGCTCAGTGTTATGATCTAAACCAACCATATTTATAGTATCTAAAAGAGTGTTATTGTTAGATTGAGAAGAGGAAGAGGAAGGAAAGGAGGCAGAATCGGAGATAGAGATGCCTGCAGTAGCCTGTTTTCGCTTATCCACCCTGCACGACTCAGCAGATAAGGCGACCCTTTTTATACTGCGCGACGGCCGATGCGGTATGTAATTATTGTAAGCTCGAAGTAAACACCAATCCCATTGTATTTAACCAGTCGTCGAACAACATAACAAAACTACCGCCAGCCGCAAAGCACTGACGCGTTTCGACCTTCCATGATCATCATCGGAGTACGACGGCAAACTGGCGAAAGCTGCAAACAGTTAATGTTCGTGACTGACTAGAAACTGTGTAGCCGACATTTCCAGTCAAGTTAAATGTATGCGAGACTGCTAGAGGTGAGAGACGCATATCTAAATTTGATTTTCATATATATTCAATGCGGTTTGATCCTCGATAGTCAGTTTGCCTTCGTACTCTGATGATGATCATGGAAGATGGAAACGCGTCAGTGCGTTGTGGCTGGCGATAGTTTTGTTATGTTGTTCGACGACTGGTTAAATACAATGGGATTGGTGTTTACTTTAAGCTCGCAAACTTGATTTGAATAATTGTTACCACCACCCGCGCAATCAATTATTGTTAAATTATCATTAACGGATCGAGCGGAGGATATTCTGAATTAATAAGCCACCATATAAAGAAATGCATCGCTGTAAGGGTTCAGAGCTGAATAAAACACAAATCGCGTTTTAAACACGAGATGGACGAGAGTGCTAATATTAGTCTTCGGTGTTTTGTTAAGGCACGGAGTTCTTAGATAATGTCATCTGATACGATACTCAAATAATCTAGCCTATTTGTCGCATCCGGGCACATACACACAACATATTAAATAAAATTATGATGGAAACATCTATTTGTAAAACATTTTTAGGAATAATTAAAGATATTGAAAATTTATGCAATTCTTTGAATACATACAAAGAATCCTTTTATTGAATTGAATTTTATTAAAGCTCGCATTTCAAAAGAATATTTTTATGTATACAGATATATTTAATTATACAGGTTTATATACTGAATTTATTCATAACGACAGGATTTTGATGCATTAAAATGCTGAAAATGTTACGTATTC
Organism: Eudiplozoon nipponicum; assembly: GCA_029291075.1. NCBI lineage: Eukaryota > Metazoa > Platyhelminthes > Monogenea > Mazocraeidea > Diplozoidae > Eudiplozoon > Eudiplozoon nipponicum. The sequence goes on from JAQBSW010012840.1 coordinate 13,567, forward strand.
TATACAGAAAGACCTCAGACTCACGGATAATCGAGCAGCTAGATGAGTTAAATATCAATAGATAAAATGCCATATATGTGCAAATTAAGTCCGTAATAATCTACAATGAGGATGATGGTATAAGATCGTCAAGATCTCTTCTTCTTATGTTTAATACAGGTATTCTAAATGCAAATAAGATTAGGATGGATGTTTGTGGTATAACGAGCAGATAGACAGATGTATTCGGAAAGCATAGATGCAGTAACAATACAAACCAGCTATAAATGACAGATAGTATACGGAGTGTCGGAACTAACGCTCAATTCACATTATTACAAACTTCATAAGGCGAGCAAGAATTTCACAATGCCCTTTCTGGCATGAAAAAATTGTCGAGGAAAAGGAACAAATCAATGCAATTTATTGTTTCGAAATAAATCGAGAATTATTATGCATTCATAACTTAAGCTATTATACAGCATATCTATTAGAGTCGAAACAGCGATAAAACATTTTTTATATAACAGATCATACAAAAGTACTCAATTCATAGCATAATTGTGACTCCTAAACTCTAATTTTAATTTTACATTGGTAAGGTAACATATAAAGTTCATTTAATGTCAATTGCAGAGCACCAAATTATGCTACATTAATTTAAAGTATTACATTAAATAAAAGTTAGATACCTACTAGTACTTTGTAGTATAATCGAACTGCTGCAATGCCACGTAATGATAAAACGTATATATATATCTTTTAAACAATGTATCCACGAGAGAAAGGATCGTCTGTTCGTAACAGTATATTGCACAAAAATGAATGAATTCTTTTTAGTACGTTAACTTAAAAATGCTTAATCATTATGACTCAGCAGAGAAAATGCAGAGGTCTCTTCGCTATGCCACTTTTTTCCAGTAAAATGTCGCTCGGAAACAGGTCTAAACTTGACCGATATCAAAAAGTCGATATTGTGATATCGGCCAATTTCGTTCGGAAAAATGAAAAATTAACCGAGCGAAATTGATCGATATCACAAAGTCGATTTTTCATATCGGTCAAGCTTACACTTTCTTCCGAGCGACATTTTACTGCAAAAAATTGGCATTGCGAAGAGACCTCAGCATTTTCTCTGCTGAGTCATAATGAATAAACATTTTTAAGTTAACGTACTAAAAAGAATTCCTTCATTTTTGTGCAAAATACTGTTGCCAACAGGCGTTTCTTTCTCTAGTGGTACATTATATAAAAGATATAACTGTGTTCAAATTTACGTTTTATCATTACGTGAAATCTGTTTTTAATACCGAATGAGATTATCCAATCCTCATTCCTTCATACAACATTTTGGGTCGCTTCCTCAGTCTACGGATACGACGCGAACCTGGGTACGTCTGCTTCGAAATCTGGCGCTCTAACCACTAAGCCCTTCTGTCGCACACTACACAGCACACAATTTTTAGTTATATACTAACTAATGTAACTCGGTTAGTCTATTTTTCCTTTAGGTGGAGCACATATGGAGTCCATTTAGAAGCAAAGTTCCAACTAGCCATCCCCAATCTGTCATTGCTGAACAGAAACCACACTATATGGTGAAGTGGTATTGAAATTAATATTTATATAATTAAAAGAACATTGATTGCGCTGGTGGTGATAGAAATTATTATAATCAATGTTGCGCTGTTGATATAAACACCTGACCCATTAATTACATACATATGTCAGTATAAACTAACAGTTGTATTGTGCAGAAAATGCAATTCATCCAGTAGACCGGTTTCTTTCTTATTAGGAACTCATCAATTAATGACAAGAATTTCCCGCGCACAGAACTCGCACATGGGCACGTCGGCTTCGGAATCTGCTGCTCCAACCACTGAGACATGCTGCCGAACACTACACTGCACACAATTTTCAGTTATATACTAATTAATGCGACACGGTTAGTCTATTTTTCCTTTAGGTGGAGCACATATGACATACATTTAGACCCAAATTTCCAACTAACCATCCCAAATCTGTCATTACTGA
>JAQBSW010012841.1:0-15582 GCA_029291075.1 Eudiplozoon nipponicum
ATTTATTTATGTTTGTATGTATGTATGCGTTTGTGTTTGTGTGTATGTATGTGTCTTTTGGTTTTTAAGGGTACGTTGATTTATTGTTATTGCGGTTTGTCGCGTGCGACTAAAAGGGCTCTGAAGATCAATATGGGAACCGGTTTATTGCGTCAACAGATCGTTTCCACTTGGATGTGCCTTCTTCGAAAACCTATGAAATGCAAAGGACACCTGATAATGTATCACAGAAAATAGAAGTTTGTATAAAATACCCTGCATATGAAAAGATAAAGTTTTATCTCACTGTGATAATGTCACTGTTGGTCAGCCAAGGTAAACCTCTGTGAGAAACGGGTTTCACGTCTCAAAGCTGCGCATGAACACGTGCAGGTAAACCTGAAGAGCTCTCAAATAAATAAAAAAAAACGCACTTGGGCAGTGCGATGGCAACATTTTTCACACATCCACTACTTGATTTGACTTAATGTGGAATTGCGTTCAAAGTTTAGTTTAATTTAAACTAGATTAAGTTCCTTCCGATTAAGTTGTATAGTATTCACGCTTTTCGAAGTTGTTCCTGTTAAGAATACGAATAAGGCTGCCAAGCTTAAGCTACCGAAGACGTTCATGCGGAACAAGTAGGAAGATAAACGATTCCTACGCCGCCTGTATCTAAAACATACGGCGTCACGTTAAACCGAATAATGGCATTTCCACCCTGGTCATGTCAATAATGAAACATTTCGTTAAGGATGTAGCCGATCACGTTGCTGCTAAGGTTTGGCCTCCTTGATTATACCGCCAGGTGTCTACCATCATCAACTGTGAGGTTCAATTGATGCATCAGTTTAAAGATATGCTTGCTATGAGCTCTTTTTCTTTATTTCGAGTGTTTTGGCAGGTGGTGGCTGCGTCACAATTGCTTAAATGCATTGGTGCTTAATCTGAGTCAATTTTTGGTGCTTTTGGCATTTTATTGTTTTCGCAAGTATACACCATTATGCAGTAAACTTGCTTTAGATTTTTAAAAAAATGCTTAATTAAATTAGCATTGAAAACGTCTGGACAAAGTAAATGTTTACAATGGTTGTTTTTCCTGGAGAAAATGGATTTCCACACAATCTGCATATTGAATTGTTTGTATTTTTTCTGGTTCATCTGGCATGCTTCTATGCGTCGTGAGTACTTTTCAGTGTCTGTCAAGTCTGCCAAACAGCAGCAGTTTTACCTGCGCACATGCACGGGCACACGCTTGGTCAGTGCTTGTCGCTGTCTAACTCTAGCTATTGATAAACAATTAGTACTTTTACACCAAGTAATCCTATCAAGTCAATTGTGGCTTATCTTGGAATGTACCTAAATTATCTCCTCAGTTTCCTACTTTTCATAAAGTTCTCTGACTAACTACATTTTGTTTTATTCATTTCCGACAAGCACGGATATTTCTAAAAGTGTAATGCAATTTTCTATTTAACTTATGGGAAATACATACATAAATAAACAAGGATCAGTCTCCTGAACACACAACTCCAGTAGAACCTGGAGCCATGCCGAAAAAACCACCTAAGGCGTACCACTTGGACCACCCGAAGACCAATAAAAACAAGCCGCTCCAATGTACGTATTATGGCGATTTTTATTTCCAAAAATGAGGAGAGTGAAACATAGGCCACGTTCCATTTTTCTTTAATGGTGCAAGTAAACGTTTGTATTATAAATGATGGTGGATGTCCGTATTTATGTGCTTTTATGTATGTATTTATGTATGTATGTATGTATGTATGTATGTATGTATGTATGTATATATGTATGTATGTACGTATGTATATATGTATGTATGTATGTATGTATGTATGTATGTATGTATGTATGTGTATGTATGTATGTATGTATGTATGTATGTATGTATGTATGTATGTATGTATGTATGTATGTATGTATGTATGTATGTATGTATGTATGTATGTATGTATGTATGTATGTATGTGTATATGTATGTATGTATGTATGTATGTATGTATGTATGTATGTATGTATGTATGTATGTATGTATGTTGCCCGTAGCCATAGAAATTCCGGCTTGACGACCGGCGGGCTCAAGCTAGTCGACCCGGGATTGGTAACATGAACCTTGCCGGGCCATAAAGGGACAGCCATCATCCCGTTTCATGTGAAGCCTCGAGTTTGGTCTAACTGCACTGTAACTTTTTGTTAAATGTGTAGTGACGGAATGAGAGCAAGCGTTCCAGACGTGAGGGGCAAGTTTCGGCTGCTGAAGGAAACTCTGGCCACTGGCATCTGGGCAGATAGTGCTCATCAGCTTTGGTTGGCAGACTATCTAGGAGAAGGAAAACTCAGAATAAAAACCATCACTAGGAATGGGCGACCTAGTGTTCTTTTACAGTCCACATATAACCATGACAAGTACAACTTACAATAATTACATACTGCATCGGCCGTCGCGCAGTATAAAAAGGGTCGCCTTATCTGCTGAGCCGTGCAGGGTGGATAAGCGAAAACAGGCTACTGCAGGCAACTCCAACTCTATATTCGATTCTGCGTCCTTTCCTTCCCCTTCCTCTTCTCAATCTTACAATAACTCTCTTTTAGATACTATAAATATGGTTGGTTTAGATCATAACACTGAGCCCAATACTAGGTTGCCAAATATCGAAAATGGTTCTTGTAGACGATCATTCATTAAACCTAAGTTAGGTTTTAACGTAGGCGCATTTAATGTGCGAACATTAAAACAACTTGGACAGCAAGAATCTCTTGCTCGTACGTTGGATAAATTAGAAATCGACATATGTTGCGTATCTGAAACCAGAATACAGGATCCTACGTGTATTACAGAACTAGTTGCACCATCCCTATCTACGCGTTATTGGCTTCGAACATCTGGTTCCACAGAGTCCTCTCAAGCCGGTAAATGGGGCGTTGGTATTGCCCTTAGCGCGCGAGCTGAAGCTTGCTTAATTGAATGGATCCCCTTAAATAGTCGATTGTGTGCGGCACGTTTAAATACATCTACTAAAATCAAAGCAAAAAACCGTTATCATCGTTGCCTCTTCGTTGTATCTACACAAACTCTCTACTCAGCAAGCTGCGCTTGAAACGCTCAGAACCATCAAAAGTCACCATAAAGACTGGATCTCTGAACGCACGATACGGGCGTCACAAAAAGCAAGAGATGCCCGGATGAATAACGCGCCTAATTATCGCCACCTGAGACGTGAAACCACGAGGTCTGCTCGGGCTGACCGTAAGCAGTACTGGGATGAAATGGCTTCCGCCATGGAATCGGCTGCAAACGTCGGTGATCTCGGGGGTCTCTTCCGTCTTATACGTAAAGCATCCGGTAAGCGCAATGCAGAGACAATTCTACGCAGCGCAACAGGAGACTTGATTTCTGATGTCAATGGCAAAATCGCAAGATGGGTTGAACATTTTTCGCAGTTATTGAACCGACCATACAGTGGCCGCTCCCCACCGCAACCACCTGCAACATCTACACCCAGCTACGATGTGGACTGCTCTTCCCCAACTGAGGTTGAGATCGCTACGACCATCCAGCGCATGAAGAGCAAGAAATCCCCCGGTGAAGATGGAATTCCTGCAGAGATCTACAAGGCCTGTATAGGCGCACTACTGCCATCAATCCATCGACTGTTCTCTTCTATCTGGGAACAAGAAGCTTGCCCGTCAGACTTCGGAATGTCAATCCTGCTACCGTTTCCCAAAAAGGGTGATAGATCAAGGTGCGAAAACTACCGTGGTATCAGTCTTCTCAACACCGCATCCAAGCTGTTGGCGTCGATTCTATTGAACCGCTTCTGTAATGAGCGGCATGCCCGTACCCGTCCCAATCAGGGTGGATTCCGCCCAGGCAAAGGCTGTGTTGATCAGATCTTTACATTACGGCGAGTTTTGGAAAATCGCAACGAATTTCAACAACCAACCGTCGCTTGTTTTATTGATTTCCGAGCTGCTTTTGACTCTGTTGATCGCGACTCCCTATGGAACATCATGCTGCTCGACGGAATGCCCATAAAACTCGTCAATCTGATCAAGGCCTACTATGCAGCCACCAAAGCCAGAGTACGTGTTTACGGAGAAGAATCGGATGAATTCAGTCTGCACACAGGGGTTCGACAAGGATGTCCCTTGTCACCCATATTGTTAAATTATGCGGTTGACTGGATTCTGAGCAACGCGCTAACTGAGTTTCGAGGCGTTCAAGTATCAAATAACCTATGGCTGACGGATGTTGATTACGCAGACGATGTTGTTCTCCTTGCTGACAGCTTTGGGAGCATGCAAGCCGTTTTGGATCAAGTGGCCCAGTTTTCATCAGCCGTTGGTCTGGAAATCAATGCCGACAAAACGAAAGCCTTCGCCATCGGTGTATCTTCATCTGATGAGCAGCTCACGGTGTACGACAGCCCAATCGAAACAGTCGACGATTTTACGTACCTTGGCTCAAAAATACTTCCAACTGGTCAAGCAAAGAATGAAGTCCGAACACGCATCGACCGCGCCAGACTTGCTTTCTTACAATTGAAGAACTCACTTTGGAGAAGAAGTGAAATCAGCCTCAAAACGAAAATCCGAGTCTACCAGGTTACTGTTCGCCCTGTGCTACTGTATGGCTGTGAGACTTGGCCATTACGTTCTGAGGACTCCAAAAAGCTCGAAGTATTCGACCATTGGTGCCTTAGGTACATCACAAAGACAAAATGGATGGACCGGGTGTCGAACGCATCTGTTCGTCACCAATGCGGGGACATCATGCAACTATCCGTCTGGATCCAACATCGTCGACTTCAATGGTTCGGACACGTACTACGCAAACCCGAAGACGAACTGGTACGGCAGGTGATGAACCCTGGTCAATGTGCAAACTGGCGCCGCCGCCGAGGTGGGCAACTGAAGACGTCTTGCAACAATCAAATCGGACATGGAACTCCTAGGTTTACGCAATGTTTATGGTCCGCGTCACTGGGAGCGTCATTGGCCCTCTTTATGTTCCGAAATGGCTGCCAACCGCCCGACATGGAGAGGTTTAATCCGAGATATCAATAGAGCCGGCTTATCCTCTAAAAGGAGCCAGCCGCAGTAAAGTAAAGTAAAAAGTATATGCTCCTACCGATTGCAGCACAGAAGAAAGCAAGGACGCTTTTTACTCCGAATTAAGCTCCTTACTAAGTAAAATAACGAAGTTCGGATATAGCCCTGTTTATGAGTGACATGAATACTCAAGTTGGTCGCTTAAGCAACACAGAATTTCATTTAGGTGGAAGATACACTCTAAGCTCGACTCGCAACGATAATGGTGAACAGCTTTTGGATAGCTGCGCTGAACATAGACTATATTTAAGTAGTAAAAATTTCAGACGTAGTGTTAAACGTTGTGCTACATGGCGTCCTCCAGCACCCGGACAACGGTGGACTCAAATAGATCATGTAGCAATTAGTTATAGATGGCGTGGTGGCATCCAGGATTGTCGCTCTTTTTGGAACACTTATGTCGACTCGGACCATGCACTTATCCATTGTAGATTTGCTCTAAAATTTTCCGGGAAAATAATTAAGAATAAACCCCAAATTGATGTAGGCAAACTCGAACAACCGTCCATCCGACAAACTATGAAAATATTCTTAAGGCTAATCTAACTGGTCTGAATAGCGAAAATCCGAATATACTTTGGTCCAAGATAAGTTCCATTATGCACAATGCAGGTACTACTGTATGTGGCATAGCAGGCCCCCATAGAAATAATCACTGGCTCTCTGTAAAATCTATGGAGATACTCGAAATAAGGCGCCAAATTCCACCTGGCTCGACTCATAATAATACCCGTCGCAATATAAGACGCCAACTTAAGCGCAGTCTAAAAGGCGATCTCGAAAACTTTGGGAGCAGAAAGGCTGAAGAAATGGAAGTAGCTTTCGCGTCAGGTAATAGTCGCTGTTTGTTCCAACTTATACGCACAACAGGTCCGAGAAATTTAAAAGTTAGCGAAACTATAAATGATAGTAACAACGAATTAATAACCGATAAAATAAGTCGTCTTGACAGGTGGGCTGAACACTTTAGAGATAAATTTTTTGGTCACCCGCGTCAGTTCCGCTTCCCGAAAACATATCTGCATCAACAGTGTGGAATGTTAGTCCCAAAGAACCATCCGAATTAGAAGTACGCAACGCAATCCTATCTCTTAAGCGCCGCAAAGCCGCCGGCCCCGATGATCTGCTTCCAGGATTGTTTAAGGATGGTGGCGATATAATTTCAGGAGCGTTGACAAAACTTTTTCATACTATATGGAATAAGGAAACCGTACCACTTGACTAAAATGAGTCGACCATCATTCCCATCTTCAAAAAAGGCAATCGTAATTCGTGCGATAACCATCGTGGTATAAGTTTGACTCCAGTCGTATCAAGGTTATTTGCTTCGATTATCCTACGTCGTCTTAGCGCTTCACGTGAATCACAAACAAGAGAAGAACAGGCCGGATTCCGCGCAGGACGGGGTTGTATAGATAATATTTTTACGTTAAGGCAAGTTCTCGAACAGAGACATTTATATCACCGTCCCACAATAGTCGTCTTTCTAGACTTCAAGGGTGCATTTGATTCGGTGGATCGCAATGTTTTATTCCATATCTTGTCGAAAGCGGTGTGCCCACTAAATTTGTTAATATTATACGAGCTCTCTACACAAATACTTCTGGTCGCGTTAAGGTTTACAACGAATTAACGCATAACTTTACAACCAACAGTGGTGTTCGTCAAGGTTGTCCACTTTCCCCATTTTTGTTTAATTTTGTAATCGATGCTATTATGAACAACATTCTCTCACACATTCAGGACACTGGAGTTGAAGTTCTCCCGGGAGATAAACTAGTCGATCTTGACTATGCGGACGATATCGTACTGTTATTCGACAATCAGCATGCTGCCCAGACCACCTTAAATAGATTAGCAAACGTTGTTCCGTCTTTCGGTATGAAATTCGCACCCTCTAAATGTAAGATACTGTTACAGGATCACCCACGACTCACTCCAGCGTTGCGACTGCAGAATGAAGATCTTGACATAGTCGTCAGGTTTACATGTCTTGGGAGCTCTATCAATAACGTAGGCAATATGTCCGACGAGGTGAGAATACGGATCGCGAAAGCTAAAGTAGCTTTCTCGAACCTTCGTCATTTATGGAGAAACGCGAATATTTCACTTTGCCTTAAAGGTCGTGTTTACAATGCATCTGTACGCGCAGTCTTACTATACGCTAGTGAAACTTGGCCTCATAGAGTTGATGATCTGAGACGCTTACAGGCATTCGATCGTCGTTGTTTGAGAAGTATAGCACATGTTGGTTACCAATAACGAATAACTAACGTTGACATCCGTAGACGTATTTTTGGATCTGACAATAAGTGCTCGTCTTTAGAAAAGCAAATAAGGCTCCATCAACTTCGTTGACTCGGTCACGTTTTGCGTATGCCCTCATTCCGATTGCCCAATAGAGCTCTTTTTCTCTCATCCAGCACCAAATTGGCGTAAGAAACAAGGTGGGCAGATTTTGACATGGCAGAAACAATTAAAGTCGCTCACATCCAAATTGGGTAGTATAGGACCCACTCGTCTGCTGGGATGGGGTCCTCGTGCGCATTACAGTTCTTGGTTAGAAACCCTTCGCGATATAGCATCGAATCGAGCTCAGTGGCGATCTTGTTGCAGATGTCTAGTAGAATCATCTTCGTAACTTTCTTTTCTTGGTAGGGCAAAGTTAGCTGCGAGTTTTGGTTTGTTTATGACGTGATACAGTGAAATCCGCAAGGAAGCTGTATTGCTGATGTCGCCTTGCCCGAACGCTAACTTGGCCATAATGGTGTTGTGGAGAGGTTTAGTTTGCCTCATTTCTGTAAGTTATCCTGATAAATTTACTCATAGTAGCAAGGTTTTCCTTCTCTCTCTACCCTCTCCCTCTCTCATAAATCTCAATAATAATTTATCTAAATTCACTTATACACCTTTTTTCACTCCTTATGGTTATATGGCAGTGAAACATTAGTCACCAACTTTTGTGGCTGAAGTAGTAGTAGTAATGTATATATACCATGTATGTATATATGTATTTATGCATGCATGTATGTATGTATGCATGTATATGTATATGTATGTATGTATGTATGTATGTATGTATGTATGTATGTATGTATGTATGTATGTATGTATGTATGTATGTATGTATGTATGTATGTATGTATGTATGTATGTATGTGTATGTATGTATGTATGTGTATGTATGTATGTAAGTGTATATGTATGTATGTATGTATGCTTGTATGTATGTACGTATGTATGTATGTATGCGTGTGTATTTATATATGTATGTGTGTATATATGTATGTATGTATGTTTTGTATGTAATAATATGTATATGCATGTATGTATGTATGTATGTATGCATACATGTATGCATGTATGGATATACCGATGAATGTATGTTTCTATGCATTTATGGATGTATTAAGCATGTATTTATTTCATTGTACCCTTTTATGTGCAAAACAAAAATTTTATCAGATATAAGAAAATTTTCTTTCGCACACTTGAAATCGTCTAAATGTGCAGAGCAGCATGCGTTGACACAGCAACATCTAAATGCACTTAGAAATATCAGCAGAAATGCAGACATCAAAATACTACGCGCTGATAAAGGAATGAGCGCAGTTATAATGGACAAATCTGAATACGTACAAAAGATGGAAAACGTGTTAAATGACAACACAAAATTCACACGTCTAGACGATAAATCAGATGAAATAGACAAGGTGGAGCGCAAAGTAATTAATGAAATTAAGATTTTGACAGATGCCGGATTTATTGATGAGGCCACTGCACAGAAGCTCAAGCCAGTTGGATCATCTACACCAATAATGTACGGATTACCAAAAACACACAAAAGAGGTTGTCCTATGAGGCCAATTTTATCAATGGTAAATTCTCCGTTTCATGCACTAGCTAAATGGCTAGTTCGTTTACTTGAACCATTACGTAAATTACTAGGTAATTATTCGGTTGCCGATTCGTTTGAGTTTGTAAACAAAATTCAAGATATAAATGTTAAAAACAAGATTATGGTATCTTTTGATGTTACGTCTTTGTTTACAAATGTTCCAATTGATGAAACCATTGACATTATAGTCAAAGCGGTAGAACACGATATATTACCATCGCCGGTGCCAGGTCAAACTCTACGCAAGCTTATCTTATTATGCACGAAAGACGTACGATTTCGTTTTAATGGAAACATCTACAAACAGACTGATGGTGTCGCAATGGGAAGCCCCTTATCTCCAGTGTTGGCTGAGATTTTTCTAGGGCACCTAGAAAATACATCATTAAAGAGTGACATAAGTAAATGTACTCAATATATACGGTACGTGGATGATATATTTCTTGTACTTAAGAACAGGTCGCAATCACGAACATTGCTTCAAGTTTCAACAAAGCACATAAGAATATCGGTTTCACGTCAGAGCACGAGAAAGATGACTGTCTGCCTTTCCTTGATGTACTGTTAAAGAAAGAAACTAATGGTAAATTAAACAGAACAATTTACCATAAACCAACATGGTCTGCACAGTATTTGCATTACAGCAGTTTTGTGCCATTTCAATATAAATTATCAACAGTTCGTGGTTGCTTCTCAAGAATTGACAGGTTGGTTAGTCAAGATTCTAAAGAAAATGAATATAATAAGGCAATTAACGATTTAATGTCTAATGGCTATCCCAGACAATTAATTGAATCAATTATTAAAAGGGGAGTTAACCAGAAACAGACGTACTATGGGCCAGAGAAGAAAACCGTCTACCTAAACATCCCATTTAAGGGGAATGCAGTTTCCCGAATGGCAAAAAAGAAAGTTGAAGCAGCATTGACACGCACATTTAATGCAGCCAAACTACGACTGTTATTTAGGGTAACACACTTGCCTTTACCAGCAATCAAAGAGAAACAGCCATTAATGTCGATATCATTTATTATTTACCAATATACATGCGCAAGTTGTCGATCAACTTACGTAGGCCGATCGACCAGACGGTTAATTACTCGAATGAGAGAACATTGCAGCTTGAACGCCTGTTTTAAATCAAATGGTGAATACACGTCTGCTATTGCGCAACACATCATCGAAACAACGCACGTATGTTCTCCAGACGTAGCATTCAAAGTAATTACTAAATGCAAAAACAAAAGGGAGCTAGCCACATACGAAGCCTTATGGATAAACAAATTGCAGCCGGATTTATGTAAGCAGAAGAAGCACGTACAAGCATTGAGTTTGAACTGGATGTAACGCACGCAATTTGATTGGTTTCTATTTTTCACACTCACTTTGTTCACGTATTTCTATCTTGTTTTGCTTTCCAATTTATATATAAAGATATGTTCATGAGTAGATATTTGAGAAGACCATGCGAAAGAAAATTTTCTTATATCTGATAAAATTTCTTTTTGTTTTTGCACATAAAAAGGGTACAATGAATTTTATTAAACTCGCATTCAAAGAGCATGTATTTATTTATTTATGTATGTAGGTGTGTATGTATGTTTGCATTTATGTATGCATGTATGTATGTATGATTTTATGCATTTTTGAACGTATGTATGTATGTATGTATGTATGTATGTATGTATGTATGTATTTATATATTCATGAGTATGTGTTTGTATTTATGGTTATATGTATGTATGTTTACATATGCAAGTATTGTCATTATAAACGTTAAAAATTACATGAAATGGTAATTGCAAACGAGATCGATATCGTCATTATTGTACATTTTTAATGTGCTTTTCAGTATTTTCGCGGCTGGGATTTTTTTCAGGAAGCAACTAATTCAGACTTGAAACTCGCCTTTGCTATCAAGGCACGCAATATTCAATTGTATACCAATTACTGATTTTTGGTCAAACTTGTCTTCATGTGCCGCTTTCATCTTGAATTTCCAACTAGCCATTCCGGATCGGTCATTATAAAAATTATATAAATGTTGTTGAAATAAAATAAACATGGTATAAAATGGGAAATTAAATTCAACTAGTAGGCTGTGCCGTCCTTGTTGGACACTCATCGGTGACTTGACAGAATTGTCGCAGCCGCGATTTGGACCATTGTGCATTTGCTTCGGAGTCTTGTAACTTATCTGTTATGCCACCAAAGATGCGTGATTCCTGAAATATTCTGTTATGTACAAACGTTTTTGGTTAGTCTTTTTTCCTATGGATCATATTTCACGTCATTTTCGATCGAAATTTCAATCTTGCAAATCATTTATGCTCGGGTAATTAGTGGAAGCTTGTGACTCCTAAAAATAAATGTATATGATAGCTAATTCAGAAATTTCCAGGTGACGATGTGAGAATTTCATCTGACTGTACTGGAAGCGTTATTATGAATGTTGCCGACATGAAAGATATAATACTATACGATCTCAAAAGATTATGTATATGATTTTCATTATTTTTTGTGTCATCATGCGTATGTTCCTGGAAAGGTAAGAGGATAGGTTACTGATGACGACACTTCCTTAGTACTGAAGCTTAACTCTCGCCATTGTAGACAAAACGGATATCCAGCTATTATTGTTCGTCCTCGAACGAGCAGGTGAGAAACCTTAGATTTGTAATTCATACTGTCGCATGATTCACTTGAGCGTATTGTTCGGAAGACACGTCTGCGTTTAAAAACAATTCTTGATCACGTTGATTCAGGTTGTGGATATTTACTTAGTCACATTTTAATGAACAAATTTGAAGTTAAGACTTAAATTCACAGTTATACAATGGGCATCACTTGCAGAGTTACATCACTCGCGGTTACATCAATGAATTCTATCTAGACCTCCGCGAGTCAGCTACATTTAAGGATAATACTAATAATAATGCTTCATTTTCCTCTAACATTTATTTTTCTTAACTGAATCTTTTATATCGCTTTAATGTTTCTTTAAATCAAGTTTGCGAGCTTCAAGTAAACACCAATCCCATTGTATTTAACTAATCGAACAACATAACAAAAATACCAGCCGCAACGGTTAAATACAATGGGATTGGTGTTTACTTCAAGCTCGCAAACATGATTTAAAGAATTGTTACCACCACCCGCGCAATCAATTATTGTTCAATCTCTTCAATGTTGTCATTTTACTTAAAGAGGCAGCTCAGCAGTTAACTTTTGTTGTCAATCCAAGGTAGCAACGGAATCTTACACTGTTTTATTTTATTTTGGCTTGGATGATTTTGGACTTGATAATATTTTTGATAACATATTTTAAACGATTCGTCATATTTTAGTTAACATATAACATTTAAGATAAATGTAATCGGATTATTTCTTCCTTGTAAGATGCTCTTTGTTTTCTACCTATTATATGCAACTATATTCTACGTTTATCACTTTCGCAATAAACTGGTAATTTTAAAAGTATTTAATTGTTGTTTCAACTTGCCTTCACATTTGCAGTAGAAATACTGGGATGAGTAATAACCTGTTGTCATGTATAACGGGTCTATTTTATTAGTTCTGTCTGACGTCTGCTAGATAAAGTCAAACAGATAATATTTTTAACTTGATTTAAGTAGACCATCAGATGAGTCATTACAATATTAACAGTTGCAAACTCTTCTAAATCCAGACTGTTTCAATAATTGCCGGTCGATCCGTTATTTCACTGCTGCACTTGCGTATTAAATTGGATGATTTCAAGAACATTACGATATTAATGTTAAATTGAATTGTTTAACCCAAGTTCCTCATATTTTTTCGTGATATTTTGAATTTTAATGTTTTTCAACTTAAATACGAAGCATTTTTTTTTCAAGAACTTTCACAATATGAGTATGGGAATTATCCCTAGCTTTCTAGGAAATTATGATACTACAGAAGATTCTGTTCGTCGTAAATGTATATATGTTTATATGTACGCATACATGTACGGATGTATGCGTGGATGTATGCATGTATGTATGTATGTATGTATGTATGTATGTATGTATGTATGTATGTATGTATGTATGTATGTATGTATGTATGTATGTATGTATGTATGTATGTATGTATGTATGTATGTATGTATGTATGTATGTATGTATGTATGTATGTATGTATGTATGTATGTATGTATGTATATGATGTATGTATGTATGTATGTATGATGTATGTATGTATGTATGTATGTATGTATGTATGTATGTATGTCCGTCGTGAAGTCCATGCCCCTCCTCAACGTGGTACGACGGTGTCAACCATGTCTCGATGGCCGATCGTACATGGGCCTAACGAGGGCTATGGCGGTGGTGTCACCAGGGCGTGGTGGATTTCCGACCGGCAATCGGTTCTCCTATAAAATACCACATGAGCCCGACGACGGCACCATGACTCGGCGTGTGTTCCCCGCCACAAGGGTTCCAGCAGCCACAGGATTACATGGACTCCTGGATGGTACCCGTACTTCCGAATGGCGAATGGGCTCTCAGCAGCCACCGGCAACCATGCACAATTTACTGCGCCTTGCAGACTGCGCTTGGATATGCAAAGAAGGCTAGAGGTGCGTCCTCGATCAAAAAGCCGAGTGGTGAGGGGACACCACTTGTACCAAATTCCCAAGAAACTCCATGAAAATGGAGCCGGCTTATCCTCCAAAAGGAGTCAGCCGCAGTAAAGTAAAGTAAGTATGTATGTATGTATGCATGTATGTATGCATGCATGCATGCATGTATGCATGCATGTATGCCTGCATGTATCTGTGTATGTATGCATGTATGTATGTATGTATGTATGAGTGTGTGTGTATGTATGTATGAATGTACGTATGTATGCATGTAATGGCGCTTTGATCTTGCTATATCATCTTATAATAGTAATAATATTATTGATAAATAAATGAAACACTGAGCAAAGCACAGTCTGGTAGCTGATATTTGATCTTTTTGGACTAGAAAGTGTGAAGAGATGAAAGATGCGTCTTCATCAAATAACAGCGAAGGATTTATTTGCGTAGCATTTAAGAGAATATTACAATAATATTACGAATATTGAAATTTTTTCTTGTTCGGTGTAAGGAGTACATTAATATAACTTTTCCATGGTCATCTGCATCTATATATTTATCTTGTGAAGTATGTCCTCATCAACCATTTGGAATAAAAATCGAAAAACACTTTCCGATTATGAGATATAGAATATGGTATTAACTTTTGGACACCGCTAAGCTGAAGGTCACAACAAATAGCTTCGAAACATATGAAATGTTGGTTCCCACCGTTTTTTGCACGTTGGTTGTTCAATTTTGTGCTACATAGAATGTTGAGGTTGTATTTATTGCCTTGCTATAGGCGACTATCATTTTCATTTTCACAAAATACAATCTTGATTTGTGTGCTAACAATTCTGGTATAGATTTGATTATGGTCTGCTTTGATTAGTTTACGTCGTCCTAGCACGTACGAAGAAAAATCTGGTTTCCAACCAGTACGAGATTTTATATATCATAGTTTCAACCAATGCAAGATATATATATATATATATATATATATATATATATCACTGTCCAACAATAAACATCATTATAGAGTTTGGCTTTCCTGATTGCCATGTTCTATTGATTATTCTATCCAACTAGGGTATGCTCGCTTGATTTGGAATTAATTTTTCGAGCTCTTTATGCATAGCATTTATGATCGCGTTAGGGCTGTAATAATTTATCGCACAGTTTTTAAATCATCAATATCGTCCAACAAATCTGTACTCGTTAGTCATTTTTAATTAAATTTTAATCGGTAAACTTATGAAATGTACTCTTCGATTCGATTTAATTTTTGGCGTCGAAAATGAATTTCTTCCAAGGTGAGCTTAAACAGATTAGCAGTCGTCGTTCAGTTATTCGGTGTAAAGTTCGGGTCATTGGAATGCCAGATATTGCTCAGCGATAACTTATGAATCGCTTCAATTCTGTAGCTTCAAAATAAACAAGTACTTGACGGGTTCAATAAAATTGTAAGTCTTAGCAAAAGCTCACGCAGCCTATTGCAACCTTCATAATTTAAGGCGAGATTACAATATCTTAGTTTATCTTAAGGGTAATTTGAACATATTATATAAACTTGCAGTGTTAACATCCGCTGGTGAGATTTCGGCTTTTGTAGTTAAAAATCTTCGGCACTAACAGACATTCTGCACCATTTTAAATGTTTCTTGAAGGAGTTGTGTTTTTGCGCACCTGGATTAATTGAAATTACCTTATCTGCATTTTGACTAACGCAGCTTTCATTGTTCCAGTAATTTTCTTTTAATAAAATATTTCGGCCCATCTTACCGTAGGCCTTCATCAGTTGCATCTCACGAAACATTTGCTTCATTTGTTTCGTGAGATGCAACTGATGAAGGCCTACGGTAAGATGGGCCGAAATATTTTATTAAAAGAAAATTACTGGAACAATGAAAGCTGCGTTAGTCAAAATGCAGATCAGGTAATTTCAATTAATCCAGGTGCGAAACACGGAAACTCCTTCAAGAAACTC
>JAQBSW010012842.1:0-15578 GCA_029291075.1 Eudiplozoon nipponicum
CACTATCTCGTTCTCCAACTCCAAAAGATGTTTCAATTATCCGTTCATCATCGCCAAAACAACACGGAACATCATTGGACGTGATTTTCTCGAACACTTCGACCTGACCATTCGTCCAAGAACACGAGAGATACGCACTGCAGACAATCAATTGCTTACATCAGCGTTAAAACATACGATTCGCGCCGAAGCAGTCGCATCCATACAGCTTTTTTCTTCAGTTCCTCATGTACCACAACTGGACGAGGTTCTGAAACGTCATGAAGAAATTTTCAAACCTATTTCCTTCATGCCCGACCTCAAGAGGAAGCGGGCTATCACAGCCCACCGTATCATCCTGTCGAAAACACTTCCTCATACTCCACGAGCACGTCCATTGGCACCACACAAACATAAGGCTGCCGAGCAAGAATTCGCCATGTTACGTCAACAAGGCATCTGTACACGATCCAGCTCACCTTTTGCGTCGCCTGTGGTAGTAGTACCAAAGAGTGAACCAGAGACATTCAGAGTGTGCGGGGATTATCGTATTCTCAATTCTTGCACACAGTCTGATTCGTACATCCTGCCAAATCCGGCCGACCTACTCCGATCTGCTATCGGTCATGCTGTGTATTCGAAACTTGACTTAGTAAAAGCATACTATCAAGTACCGATGGACAAAGACTCAGTAGCATATACTGCACTCAGATTCACCGGAGGTGGCACGCACGAATATCACTATATGCCATATGCGATATCTACTGTCAATACGGGACCGCACCACTCGATGGTATGAGGCCATACCACTTCCAGACATGAAGCAAGAAACTGTCAGTTATGCTCTAGAGCTCAATTGGTTCGCTCGGTTCGGTGCTCCAGCTGAAGTGACAACCGATCGTGGCGCACAATTTCTCGGAGAGGAGTTCACAGCCCTACTGCAATACTACGGTGTCAAACACTCCGTGACCGCGGCTCGTAACCCGAGAGCAAATGGTTTCGTTGAAAGACCACACCGAGAACTGAAAGCGGCGCTCAAGGCTAGCCCAGAAGAAAATTGGCTTGCGGCTCTACCGAAAGTACTCCTATCAATGCGTACAAGACCTCGTGAGCCGATCAAATGTAGCTCCGCTGAAATGGTATTTGGCGAATGTCTACGGCTTCCTGGCGAACTAGTCCGATCACGCTCTGAAACTGCATTAACGATGAATGATCCGACATTTCTGTTTCCACTTCGCAGTTTTCTACAGTATAACGCTCAGAATCGGCCGATCTGTCCTACACGTCAGCAACATGGCCCAATCTATAAACGCAAAGATTTTGATAGCTGCAAATGGTTCTTCATCAACAACGATATGGATAACAGGATTTTAGCCAAACCGAAGCGCGGTCCTTATCGTGTGTTAGATCGACGTCAGAATTACATCATTCTGGAGATTAATGGCAAAGCTGAAGCGGTCTCCAAGCACAGACTATCCCCAGCCGACGTTGATCCAGATGACCCGCTGTTTCGCGATGTAGACCTATCAGGCGGTGAAGAAACGAGAACGCCACTCCCAGACAGTCTTGCTAACATCGGATTGACGCCCGACGTCCCATCAACAACCGAGCCAACTGAAGCCGTTACGCCGCCGCGAGATATAGAAGAACCAGAATCAGTGTTGTCAGAGCCAAAATCAGTCATTACACGGTACGGCAGAGCAATAACACTTCCTGGAAGGTTAGCCCCCTTCATGGTGTACTAATTTTCACTGTCGAGGGGGTGTATGTAACACGCGGCTCCGTGTTACAACCCAACGAAGGTCAATTTTTACAAACGCTGTGCTCTTTAAGGTCAAATATTCTAACTCTGTCCTTAAACAATATTTCTCTTAGCTGTGATTTTAGGAACAATCCTTTCTAGTCTCAAGCAGTTTTAATCGATATTTCTTAAACTGAAATTTTATGTGTAATTAATAGTGTTTTTATAAAAAGAACAGAACCGCGCTGGGAACGAAAAAAACACGCGGTGGACTAATGGTCTTAGTGAACTTATTCCTATTAGTTTAACCATTTGGATTATCCGAACTTCAGAGAACAATATATTAATATCATGTACTGAGATAGAATCGTTACAAACGGAGATCGTAACATTTGTGAGTTGTGTCATTGAAGTCCTTAAACGATTTACATTCTTTTTATAGTGATAACCTTTAACGATGACTTTTTCCATGTATCATTTGTTTTAAATCGATGGCATAAATGTTAGTGCAATTCAGACCTTTGTACGCGAATAACTGATTGAGCATAAAACAATTTTCTATGATAAACTTAAATCATTTTAATTTTTATCGTCTAGAAGACGGACCATTTAGATTAATTGTGAACGGTATTTAAAACATATTTTTGTATAAAAAAATATTTTTACAGCTGACTAACATATATTCAATTTTGACTAACTGTGAATAGTGTTTAAGACCGATTTTTGCATTAAAATCTGTATTTTTGCCAACCAACTCTTTCAATTCGGATTAACAGCGAATTATAATTATATGTGCTACATTGTGTGGAATATCTATGAAACCTTTCTTCAGTCTTCTAATATTAACCATCTGAAAAGGAACAGACTGATTGGGTGCTCGGGTAGTAATAATAGCAACCATTGATAAGTAGTAGGGGTACAAAATTAGGAACGAGATAGCAACAGCGAAAAGTACCCCTACAGATATGTGCCAACACGGCTTTACAAAAGACAGGTCGACAACTACTAATATTCTCTCTATGTGGAAACATGTAATTACATTAGATGATAAAAAGTTAGATGCATTAATTGTATTTATAGATATCTCAAAAGCTTTTGACTCTATATCTTTTGATGCTATTTTGAATGCGATTAGTTTGTTGAATATTTTTAGATTACTTAAATACTATCTATATAATCGACGAATGAGTATTCAAGTAAACGATTTAATATCAAAATCGAAACGAGTAACGCGTGGAGTTCCACAAGGATTAAGCTTGGGGCCAATTTTATTTAAAATTGTATTTGCAAATTTTTAAACTATGGCCCTTAATGGTCGATTTTGCAAATTTGCTGATGATTTAAAAATAATCTTCCCAATTGATCCAAAGAATGGCGAATTCTCCAAAAATAATGTGTTTTTAGATTTGTATGATTTGAGTAAATATTTGTTTACACTAGGGCTGAGAATAAACAATAAAAAGACGAAAGCTTTAAAAATAGGGAACAGAACAAACTTTCATTATGTTTATTTTTATGATGCAGTTATTAATGATGTGTTTGAGATTAAACTTATGCAAGAAATTAAGGATTTAGGCATAACTATTCAATGTACAGCTTCTGCTGAGAGACATATTGAAAGTATGGTAGGCAGTGCCAAGAAAAGCTGGGCACTAATAAATCGAAATATTTTATCAAATGATATAAAACTTCAAATGTATATAATATGGATTAGACCGGTACTAGAATATGCTGTCGCTACTTGGAATCCATTAAAAAAGGGTTTGTCTAATAATATAGAAGCTGTACAAAGAAAGGTTGTGAAAAATATTTGTCCTATTTCTTGCTTTATATACGCCTCTAGATTACAGTTTGTGTCATTGCAATCGCTGTGGTTTCGGGGGATGTGTTATTGTATAAAAGTTTTCCATTTGAACCAGTGGACTGGTGCCTATATGACTCCGATAAGAAAGAGTCATGAAGTTGGAACTAGATCTGGACATTTGGCAATATCTCCTCCTTTGGTGGGGAATGTAGCGAGCAAGTTATTCTCTTTCTCGAAAATCTACAAAATTTATAACCAATTGCCGAAGGGGCTTAGAGAAATGCCTCTATCTAAGATGTCTTTTAAAACTTTATCTACTGAACTTGAAAAAGTCTGCAATTCTGCTGATATTTGTTATTCTTTTGATTATAATAATACTTTCTCATGGTTGAATAAAAGACAAGGATAATTGTTATCGAAAACAGATTTTCTAGAGATTTTTATTTCAAGTTTTGTATTGTTATAATTGAAATGTTATGCACTATTTCTTCTAATTAGTTAACATTACATACAATCAATTACTAGTCATGGTTCTCAATTTTTGCATAATGTTACACTCGAATTATACATTAATTGTTCCTAATTTGATAATGTATATATTATTCTTTTCAGTCGAACTTTCTGATATTGATATATTGTATTGTACCTACCAAAAACTCCCCAGTCATCAAATACTTTTAATTTGTCGGATGGAACGCAACGACCGGAGAGAGCGTGCTTGTGGTTTTCAACATTTTTCTCTACTTTCGAAGGATTTCGGGTTTTATTTTGTTTTTATTTTTTCAGATTCTCGGGATTTCTTGTCTGATTTCTTCTCCAGGATACTCCAGGAATCTACCTTCAGTTATCACGGATCTATTTCTAGCCCACCCGATTTTTCCGTTTATTTCTACATTTTAATACCTATTCTTTTTTTTTCGCTCAGCAATACTCTTTCTTTTCCTCTCTTTTACCGTAATCAATATTAATTCTACTCTTCTATCTAACTCCATCATGAACCAACTTTCGTCGCCAGCCCCCATCTCCCCGTTCCTCACCCAAAAGATTATCTCCAATATTTCTGATCTCCAACAGCAAATGGCGGATATCACAGGATTACTTGGAGCACTGACTGGCAACCTTTCAGTCTCCTCCGTTCAGCCCCATTTGTTGCGACAAGCAGATGCGTTTCTGAATGGGATAGCTAGGGAGGTTGCCCTGCAAAACCACAACAAGCGAAACCTCTTTCTTTGGTCTCCGCGCTCCCCACTCTCAAAGGACGATCTGGCCTCAGATCTCATCAGTCAAATAGGGGAAAACTTTAGCCAACTAAAAGAGATCTCCTCGGGAAAGGGTCGAGCCCTCATCCTCTCCTCACACAAAAGACTGTCCGACGATGAGGTTCGTCATCTCAAACTACATTCGCCCATCTTATCATCCGGACAAGTCAAACTCAAACGAGACTACACTCTGCTACAGAGGACTCTAGAGAAAGCACAAACTCACACACCGGACACCACCCCTCCTCCCTGCTACACCAATTCGTGCATTTTCCTACCCGAGGGAACAACCAACTGGATTGTGTTCTCTCCAATAACGAGGTGACCGATGTTCGCTCTCGGGAAATCTTCCCCAATCTTGATCACTGTCAGGTATCCTTCCTCTTACCTCTCTTATCCTTCACCCCTCGAGAAGACACCCAATCTTTCAGACGATTCACCAACTGGGAAGAGTTCCGCCGACTCTGTGACACAGTTAACTGGAGGGACCTCTTTCTCCCAAACAGCCTCTCCTCGTGCTTCTCCGAAGTCCATAACATCCTATCCTCCCACTATAACTCCGCCACCTCTATTCAACAAGTATACTCGACGAATAAGTTGAACGCTCTGTTTAAGGCACGTGACAACCTCGCACGCAGCTCTCGCCTACGCACATCGTCACTTGCTCGCGCCCTCGCTCTGAGACGCATTGATGGGCTCATTAAACAGGCTATCAACAAACAAGCGCTCCACGTCGAAAAACGCATCCGCTCAGCTCCTAACCCCCGGGCAAAGTTCGCCATCATCAAACACCAATTGTTGCAAAAGCCCAAAACCTCGTATATCAACTTCTCTCAGTCAGACGACCTTTGCTTCGCTAACGATTATCTGACTCATCTTCTCGACTCATTTTCCTCTCCCACTCCGCCTATTGAGATGGTAGACAACGGAGACTCCGAGAACCTACGTTGGTTCTACGTCTCTCCGGCTTCTGTCGCCCAAGCAGTTAAAGACATTAAATCTAAACACCAATTTGATCAATACGTTGTCTCGGTCAGCATGATTGCTCTGCTTGGCTGGAACGTCTTCTCTCTAATTGCAGATGTTATTAATCATTGTGTCGAAACCATCTATCTTCCCTCGGACTGGCTTTGCTCGACGATCTCTCCCATCCCCAAAAAACGGCTCTTCCTCGATCTCATCATTTAAAGATCTCCGCCCCATTACTATCGTACCTTCTTTCACCAAAATCTTCGACAGGATCCTATACAACCTAATCTACCCTTTCATTAAGTCTCATGAAAACTTCTACCTCCTTGATGATCAACATGGATTCTTGAACGGCCGCTCATCTTCCACCAACTTAGTTAGTATTCTCGATCATTGCTACTCTTCTTTCTCTAAAGGGCTTCAGTGCACTCTCCTCTTCCTAGATATATCCAAGGCTTTTGACTCGCTGTCATTTTCAGCAATTGAATCTGCCTTAATGAGAAGCGGTATATGCGGCAATGTTCTCAATCTTATCAGCTATTATCTTCGGAATCGATATGCAAGAGTAAAAGTTGGCAGTAGTCTCTCGAGGCTAACCCATATCCGATCCGGTGTTACCCAGGGCTCTGTACTTGGTCCCATTATCTTCAACCTTACACTCGCACACATACAGGTTGAAGACACTCTTTTCAAGCTGTTCAAATATGCGGATGATATTGTCATCGTATTCAGCAACCCCACAACTTCCAACCCTTCCTCATCCCTTATATCGGAGATCCTATCCTCGCTCCACTTGCAGCTCAGCGGAATCGGACTCAAACTAAATCCCACCAAAACTCGCTTAATGAGACTCTCGTCTGATCCATTCTGCTCTATCCCGGCTGCCAACTACCCCCTCGACATAGAAATAATAGATTCGGCCAAACATCTCGGCATTCAATTCTCAAAATCCCTAGACTTCTCCCCACACCTTACACACACTACTTCCAAACTCTTCAAATGGGCCCGTCTGATCTGTTTTAAGACTAACAATCCCACTCTCCAACTCACATTATTCAAGGTCTACGTTCTGCCCCTCATTTCCTACGCCAGCGAATTCTACTGTCCTCTCACCCACGCCTCCTCATACACCATTGAACAGGTATCCTCCAGATTTCTTAAGCGAGTCTTCCCGAACTGCCAAAACTACAGGGGACGCCTACTTCTAGCTAACCTCCTTCCGCTTTGGTTCACACGTCACCTTCGAGTCATTTCTTTTATCCATAAGATCTCAACTTCCTTACCACTCTCCAACTTTGCCCACCCAAGTCACCACTACGCCACACGTTCTAGTAACTCTTCTATCCAAGCCTTTCATACCCCCACCTTATTTAAAAAAATCTATCTCTTCTCCAAAGCCACTAATGTCTTCAACGCTCTCCCCACAGACATAAAACTCCTACCCCAGCACGAATTCAAAAAGGCAGCCCATCAGTACTTCTTCAACAAATTTCTTTGTGATACGACCGATTGGAAACGAAACTGGTTCCTTCTCAATCCATAACATTTACTCCACCCTATCTTCTTACCTCTCTTGTCTTATTCTTTTCTTCAAGATTCACTAATACCACCTCTCAGCCCATTCCTAACCCCATTATATCCACGTTGCGGATACTCTACTACGTTTTGCTCATCCAACTCTTTTCTTTTTCTTGTTTCAGCGGAGGACCGGAAACCCAACAGCCCTACCGATTCACCAACGGTTCGCTTCGGACTTCGTCTCTCCCTGGTCTTATTTTAATCTCGATCACGTTCTACAGATGCCTGCGATCCTTGCAAGACTCGCTCGCCTCAATCTTGCCGACTCCATCAATTCATTCGTCACGACAACGGACTCCAACGGTCGTCGTCTACCTCCGGGCCGCCATCCTTTTATCTTCATCTTCGTTTTCGATCTCACATTCACCTTGAAGATCTGATACTTCACGGACTATCTCCAATTGATCTTGTCTAGTCAAATGGAACTTCGCTTATATTTATTTTTCACCAGATTGAACTATCTTGTTGTTAATGATAACTTTTCCCCTCCCCAACCCCTCCCCCTGCTATTAAATACTTTGCTAGTCACAATTCCACTCACCTCCGCATATCCTACCCTTGATTTGCTATTTCAATGATTGGGCCAGTTGGCCTTTGATGCCAAATAAATGTATTATTATTATTATTATTATTATTATAGTTCAAGTTATTAAGTTCATTAATATTCAATCATCAATTTGAAAATTATAGACTCTATTGGCATGATTGCTATCTTTAACATGGTGTCGTCTTTTACACTTGCCTTCTGAGTAATACTTTACCGACGTAATTGCTAACGTGGACGATATACCCCTTTCCAAAAAGCGGCACTTTGTCAATCTCTACTTTTTAAGTGCTTTGTCCAATTTCTGTTATCCTAGCATTCACAGAGGTTCTGGACATAAATCTCAATAATTAAATATTCCTTTTATTAAATTGAGTACCAGTTATAAACTTTTGGATGATAAACATGGATTTATAAATGGGTGCTCTTTAAATGGAGTCGTTTAATATGTTTTAAAACACAGAATCCCATACTTAGACTTACTCTTTTCAAAACTTATTTCCTGCCTTCATATTCTACCGGAGGGAGTTTAATTTTCCATTTACGTTGACGTCCACCTTTTCTCTTGAGCTGATTGCTTCTTGTTTTCTAAAACGGATCTTTCGTCTTAGTCAGGATTATCTTAAGTGCATCCTACTGTCTAATTTCCTACCCTTGTGGTTTGATAGCCATATAAGTATGATTTTGTTTGTAAACGAGGTCACTACGAGCCATCTGTTAACAATTTTTTCTCGTCCTTGCCACACATATGTCACCATAGCTGTAGGTACTCTATCGAATACAACCATACCTCCAATATCTTGACTAAATATATCA
Organism: Eudiplozoon nipponicum; assembly: GCA_029291075.1. NCBI lineage: Eukaryota > Metazoa > Platyhelminthes > Monogenea > Mazocraeidea > Diplozoidae > Eudiplozoon > Eudiplozoon nipponicum. Next base: position 8,691 of record JAQBSW010012842.1, read on the forward strand.
TTTTTCAAGACCATATGTATTTCCAACACACTATCCTCGGAGATTGGAGCACTAAGACACAACGAATTTAGGAAGATTTTAATCTTCATTTCTTCAGTAAATTCCTTAGAAAAAAATACAGACTATAAACGCAACCTGTTCTTCTCTCATCCATCATCAACCTGGTCGATATTCTTTGTATTTATGGCTCCTAATCAGGCATTATTAATGGTCAAGCACTTTTCATGATCCTCTTCGTGCGATTTGCACACAAAGAACTGTTGATAATCCTTTTAAATTCTAATGGTGCTTTTCTTTATTTCAGATTCAGCTCATCAGATTAGAGAAAAAAATTCTGCTGTTTACTGCTTCGTGAGTTCATCAATTGCAATGCTACACAAATGATGCGCACATTTTTATGAAATCTCAAGTTGCATATTCTACTGAAAGTCGAGATTCCGTCATTTTTCAAGTATTCATTCTAGTCGATATAAGCCTAGTAAAAGATATTTATTGTTATGATACAACCGTCTCACCAATCTTTTACCAGCCCCATTAATATTTTTACTAATAAACAAATGCTAGACACATTCTTAATCACTTTTAAATAGTCCTCCAGTTGATTTGTACCTAGATCATTTCAATTGTCACGTCAGATTTATTTTGTTGCCAAAATAATAATTATTTTTAATAATATTTTTATTTTAATAAGCGAATGGTGTTCTCTAGTAGGACGCGGACACACGTAGTTTATAACACGTTGTTGTCGCTATATTGTGCCGTGTAATCAATCCAGTTGTACCGATGGATTCTGACATTGTAATGATGGATGAACGGATTCAGCCGAGCCGTTGCTCTTAATTGAAAAAAATTGGCGGTCATAACTGTTACCAAAGGTACGTATAATAAATTTCGTAATCTTACCTTTGGCAGTATCAATTAATAGTCTATTTTTCGCCGACAAAATCTAGACGGTATGAAACGTCCGCGACGACAAATGCCTAAGGAATACAAAATATGGATCTAATGAAACTCTGAGATTTGTCAAACCATATGTTCTGATTGACTAACCATTGGCGACCTTTGGATGTACATTTGTGTTGCATTTTTGGTTCGAAATTGGGGTTTACTAAAGATATTGCAGAAACTGTATCAACCACAAATGCGTCCTGCGAAGCTCTATCGATAAGAACCATTAACGACGTGGTTTGTTGAGTGAAAGAAGTAATACGCGTCAGCCTTACTTTCTCTGTAGTTTTCCGTTTGTGAAACTGATCTTTATTCCTTGGCCATTGAGCAAAATTTAATAGTGTTCCAATAGGCAATTATGCATGGAATTTCTGGTGGCATGTACCAATTTAAGCCACGCCTCTGGAGTGGCCATTGGAGTATGCCGAGCTAACGATGGACAACTTGAGGTTTTCTGTGTGCTGATCAGTGTTTGTTGCAATGCTGGCGGTGCGATAAGGTGGTGTTGAGGCCCCTAACCTATTCGAGTCTGTAAGCCCCATAGATGCCAGATCGCTGGAAGTCCTAAAATTCACAGTAGAGTATGATAGGCTTATATGGTTATTATCGTTACTTAAGTTCAAGTCCGCTATGTCCTGCACTAACCTACTTGTGTCCTCAAATTTAATATCGGTATCCATGAATATATGAGATAGCAATTAAATCTATACCTACTGTTAGGCAATCGGAAAGTGAAAGTCGGAAGCTGTTCCGCACAGTAATTAATCTAGAAAGATATACCTGTTCCTAGGCTCCTGTTCCTTTCTGTTTTATATTAGAACAAAAAGGCAATTGATGGAGCAATATATTTGATGATGAAATAATCGTTTAATCAAGAAATTGTGAAAATGCAGCAGACCAAAATTTACAATACCAGACACAGAGCGAGATACTCGAAAACTGAAAATAGCGCACAATTTAAAATCAAGTATTTAAACAAAGAATGTTCTGGAAAATAAAAAGAAAAAATTCTTTTTAAATAAAGTTCGTTACAATCAGCTATGGTGGTTTAAATTTATCAGTCAAGGTTATTTTACATAAGGCGGAGGATTTAACTTCCTTCACAGTGGGACCGTGTGGATGGTACGATGAGGTACATCTTGTATAGACAGTTCAGATTAATTTTCTCTCATCTAGCACAAGATTGACCTAAGAAACAAGATGGGCAGATTTTGACATGGCAGAAACAGTTGAAGTCACTAACATCCAACTTGAGTTGCATAGAACTCATTCGTTTGCCAGAATAGGTTCCACGGCGCATCATAGTTTTTGATTAGAAGCCTTTCGCAATGTCGCATCGAATCGGGCTCAGTGGTGATCTAGTGGACAGATGTACAGTTAAATAATCTTTGTAAATTTTTTTAGTATGGCAAATTTAGTTATGAAGTTTGGTTTGTTTATGACGTGATAGAATGAAAGCCGCAAGGAAGCTGTTTTGCTTATGTTGCCTTTCACTAATGCTGACTTGGCCGTAACGGTACTGTGTAGAGGTTTAGTTTGCCTCGAATCTGCAAGTTATCTAGATTAATAAACTCATAACTAGGTACTCTTTCTCTCCCTATCTTTTCTCTCGTAAATTTCACTAATAATTTTTCTGAATTATTATTTTTGTCGTTATTTATATCTTTTTAGAATTCTTAAGTTCATATGGTGATGAACTATTAGTCACTTTTGGCTTTTGTATGGTTTGTGCATGATGATGATGATTTTGATATAATTGGTTCAGAATCATGCAATTCAGCTGTATTGCTGATGATGCCTTGCACTAATGCTGACTTGCCCATAATGTTGTTGTGTAGAGGTTTAGTTTGACCCACTTCTGTGAGTTACCTTGATAAATAAACCATCCTCACTAGGAATGGGCGACCTCATATTCTTTTACAGTCCTCATATAACCGTGAACGAATTATGGTTATATGGGAGTGAGACATAAGTCACTTTTTGATATTGTATGGCTCTGCATTATGATGATGATTACTGCTTCTGTGGTGAGAATTTGCAGAATGATTTGGATAGTTTATCAAATTCCAATAGTTCACGTCGAACTACTGCGTCTGTGATGAGAATTCGCTGACTGGATGTGTACATTTGCTTAGTTCCAGCGGCCAAGCTTCATCAGTTGCTTCTGCGATGGGTACTGGCTAACTGTATCGACACTTATGGCTTATTCCAGCGGTACAGCTTTAACTACTGCTTCTGTGTTTGGAATTGTCAGACTGCTGCGCATTATGTATAATCGTGTTCAAAATTACTGACATTCCATTGGTTCGCGCATCTCTCCCGACTAAAAGCAAACTGCTCCCACTTTGTATATTTACGACATTAATGGCAGACTATGCACAGAACTGCATAGTAACTTTTATTATGAAATGTGTTTGACGGAATGAGAGCAAGCGTGGCAGACGCGAAGGGCAAGTTTTAGCTGCTGTACGAAACTTTGGCCAGTAACGTCTGGGAAGATACTGTACATCAGCCTTGGTTGGTAGACCATCTAGGAGAAGAAAAACTCCGAATAAAAAGAATCCTCACCAGGAATGGGCAACCTAAATTTCTTACACAGTCCAAATATAACCATGAACGACTTGTGGTTATATGGAAGTCACTTTTGGCTTTTGTATGCTTCCGCATGATGGTGATGATGATGAACAATGTATAGTAATCTATCGACTGTATGACGACCTCACAGAAAGATTCCAGCCTACATGCAACCATGAATTCAAAATGTATATATGTTGAAACACAAGATTGAGTAAAATAATTCACGCTTCAAAATTTGACAGATTTCATAAAAAAATCCTGATCGATCAAGTTGAACAGGTACACCAGAAAGTTATTTGTTTAACGATAAATTGACCAAAACAGTGACATTTTTTATGAGAATAAAATAGTTGCTGAGCTTGAATGTCATTCTTGTGTGCGGACGGATGCAAAATTCCCATTGTTGGCTTAGAACATCTTATTTCCGGAAGATAAAATTTTTTTTTCAGATTTCACGAAATTAATCCATTTTAATAAAAATCACCACAATAACTTAAGAAAATATACATAACGGGCAAGGATGTAGTTAATATAATCTAGGTTGCGATCTTTTTATAAACAGTTGACCCATTAAGTACATACATTTGTCAGCATAAACAAAGAATTGTATAGTGTAGAACAGACAATTCATCCAGTAGACCCATGTTCTCCTTATTGTACAGTGCTCGAGGAGCTCCCAATAAGGACGAAACTGGTCTACTGGATGAAATGCCTACACCATACAATTCTTAGATTATACTGACAAATGTAAATACTGTTAAATACTGTTTGTTGTGGAGACCTAATATATATGCAAGTATGTATTAGGTGTTGCGAACCTAGTAAAAAATTAGTTCAGTTGTGACCAGAAGGATAAACCAAAGGCAGCATGAACGGAAAGTATAATCTCATGCACATTCGTTTCGTGCTTACCGTAAATACTTAATGGGTCAGGTTTTTATATCAAGATCGCAACCTTTATTAAAGTAATTGTTATCACCGCCCGCACACCCAATTGTCGTTTAATTATATAGATGTATTTAATGTTCTAGAATCATTGTGGAGCCAATCTAGCGCACAAATCTAGCACACAAAACAATGGAATCTCGCCAGAGTTGCCATTTCTAACAAAACTTCTCTAGCTAACACGTTCTTAGCTATCAAGTAAGCCTTTGCCTATGCTGAAGATTGTTTGCTATTGTTACTTTAGTCCACATCTTGTTTCATCCTAAAATTATCTCGAGAAAAGCAGAACAGATGTTAATGAACAAAAACGTTATATTGAACAAGTTATTTGGTAGTATTAATTAGACGTGAGTATTAGAGGCACGACTAATTGAAACTGGTGAAAAAACCAATTTCAATGATTATGGCACAAAGAACAAGCGTGCGCTATTTGAGAAAGTAAATTAAGGAAAATAGACTGTACGTGATTTGTAAAGCTAAATTGTGCGTATGATGAAACGCAAGCTAATTAGGGCACCACAAATGCTTGTGTGCTCCAGATTCTATTTGGTGTGCCATCGGTTGTAGCTACTCGTGGCCCAGCAGAAACATTGCCATTCTGCAAAATATTATCTGATTTTGGTGCCCCAATATTCGGATGGAGTACGGGTGGCCATAAAAATGGAAAGATTCATTGATACGTATTAGGCTTTCGCGTCCTAGACACCGGGCAACGATCGTCTAGTTACTAGAATATTGTCGATTTGAGTGTGGTGGCATGTCACCATTCCATTTGGGTTGGTAGTACAACTACACCTTGCGGCAATTTTCCGCTTGTTGTGCTAAAAAAGCTAACCAAACAGGTTCCGGATTTGGACAATATTAGAGAGCTGTACTCTTGTGCGCTTAGCTCGACCTATAAATTTTTCCACAATATATTGGTATTCAATGTAGACTGGCATTTCTGATTTCTCCGTGTTATGCTTAGTCATGCATAAAGCGTTGTCGCTTTTGTGCAGCATTACCTGGTAGCAGATGAGAATATTGGACTGGTGCTCAAGGCCAAACTATGCATAGCACAACAGCTTGAAAATATGCAGTATCATTATTATTCCGTCTAGACAACATACTTAAGCAATATCACCAAAGTTTTACTTGGAATGTGCGACCTAGTGTTTATTTACAGCCTACACAGACCTTTGAATTTCATGGTTTTGCGGCAGTGAAGTAATAGCGTGTTATGCTGGTGTAACCATGGGTAGTAGTGGTATTAGTAGTACTAGAAGAACTAGGAGTACTAGTACAAGTATTAGTACTAGTATTAGTATTAGTATTAGTATTAGTATTAGTATTAGTATTAGTATTAGTATTAGTATTAGTATTAGTATTAGTATTAGTATTAGTATTAGTATTAGTATTAGTATTAGTATTAGTATTAGTATTAGTATTAGTATTAGTATTAGTATTAGTATTAGTATTAGTATTAGTATTAGTATTAGTATTAGTATTAGTATTAGTATTAGTATTAGTATTAGTATTAGTATTAGTATTAGTATTAGTATTAGTATTAGTATTAGTATTAGTATTAGTATTAGTATTAGTATTAGTATTAGTATTAGTATTAGTATTAGTATTAGTATTAGTATTAGTATTAGTATTAGTATTAGTATTAGTATTAGTATTAGTATTAGTATTAGTATTAGTATTAGTATTAGTATTAGTATTAGTATTAGTATTAGTATTAGTATTAGTATTAGTATTAGTATTAGTATTAGTATTAGTATTAGTATTAGTATTAGTATTAGTATTAGTATTAGTATTAGTATTAGTATTAGTATTAGTATTAGTATTAGTATTAGTATTAGTATTAGTATTAGTATTAGTATTAGTATTAGTATTAGTATTAGTATTAGTATTAGTATTAGTATTAGTATTAGTATTAGTATTAGTATTAGTATTAGTATTAGTATTAGTATTAGTATTAGTATTAGTATTAGTATTAGTATTAGTATTAGTATTAGTATTAGTATTAGTATTAGTATTAGTATTAGTATTAGTATTAGTATTAGTATTAGTATTAGTATTAGTATTAGTATTAGTATTAGTATTAGTATTAGTATTAGTATTAGTATTAGTATTAGTATTAGTATTAGTATTAGTATTAGTATTAGTATTAGTATTAGTATTAGTATTAGTATTAGTATTAGTATTAGTATTAGTATTAGTATTAGTATTAGTATTAGTATTAGTATTAGTATTAGTATTAGTATTAGTATTAGTATTAGTATTAGTATTAGTATTAGTATTAGTATTAGTATTAGTATTAGTATTAGTATTAGTATTAGTATTAGTATTAGTATTAGTATTAGTATTAGTATTAGTATTAGTATTAGTATTAGTATTAGTATTAGTATTAGTATTAGTATTAGTATTAGTATT
>JAQBSW010012843.1:0-15578 GCA_029291075.1 Eudiplozoon nipponicum
TTATAATAATTGTTATCACCACCCGCGCATCCAATGTTCGTTTAATTATATAAATGTTCATTTCAATACCATTTCCCCATGTAATGTGGTGTCTGTTCAGTAATGACAGATTGGGCATGGTTAGTTGGAACTTTGGGTCTAAATGGATGCCATATGAGCTCCACCTAAAGGAAAAAATTGACTAACCAAGTTACATTAGTTAGTATATAACTGAAAATTGTGTGTAGTGTAGTGTGCGGCAGGGATAGCTCAGTGGTTAGGTTAACCAGATTCCGAAGCAGACGTGCCCAGGTTCATCCCGTCCGCGGCAAATTCTGGCCAGTACCTGATGAATTCTCAATAAGGACGAAACCCATCTAATGGATGAATTGCCTTTCTACACTATACAATTCTTAGTTTATACTGACATATGTAAGTAATTAATAGGTCAGGTGTTTATATCAAGACCGCAACCTTGATTATAATAATTGTTATCACCACCCGCGCAACCAATGTTCGTTTAATTATCTAAATGTTCATTTCAATACCATTTCCCCATGTAATGTGGTGTCTGTTCAGTACTGACAGATTGGGCATGGTTAGTTGGAACTTTGGGTCTAAATGGATGCCATATGAGCTCCACCTAAAGGAAAAATTGACTAACCAAGTTACATTAGTTAGTATATAACTGAAAATTGTGTGTAGTGTAGTGTGCGGCAGGATAGCTCAGTGGTTAGAGCACCAGTTTCCGAAGCAGACGTGCCCAGGTTCGTATCCTGTCCGCGGCAAATTCTGGCCAGTACTTGATGAGTTCCCAATAAGGACGAAACCGGTCTACTGGATGAATTGCCTTTTCTACACTATACAATTCTTAGTTTATACTGACACATGTAAGTAATTAATGGGTCAGGTGTTTATATCAAGACCGCAACCTTGATTATAATAATTGTTATCACCACCCGCGCAACCAATGTTCGTTTAATTATATAAATGTTCATTTCCATACCACTTCCCCATGTAATGTGGTGTCTGTTCAGTAATGACAGATTGGGCATGGTTAGTTGGAACTTTGGGTCTAAATGGATGCCATATGAGCTCCACCTAAAGGAAAAATTGACTAACTAAATTACATTAGTTAGTATATAACTGAAAATTGTGTGTAGTGTAGTGTGCGGCAGGATAGCTCAGTGGTTAGAGCACTAGATTCCAAAGCAGACGTGCCCAGGTTCGTATCCTGTCCGCGGCAAATTCTGGCCAGTACTGATGAGTTCCGAATAAGGACGAAACCGGTCTACTGGATGAATTGCCTTTTCTACACTATACAATTCTTAGTTTATACTGACATATGTAAGTACTTAATGGGTCAGGTGTTTATATCAAGACCGCAACCTTGATTATAATAATTGTTATCACCACCCGCGCAACCAATGTTCGTTTAATTATATAAATGTTCATTTCAATACCATTTCCCCATGTAATGTGGTGTCTGTTCAGTAATGACAGATTGGGCATGGTTAGTTGGAACTTTAGGTCCAAATGGATGCCATATGAGCTCCACCTAAAGGAAAAATTGACTAACCAAGTTACATTAGTTAGTATATAACTGAAAATTGTGTGTAGTGTAGTGTGCGGCAGGATAGCTCAGTGGTTAGAGCACCAGATTCCGAAGCAGACGTGCCCAGGTTCGTATCCTGTCCGCGGCAAATTCTGGCCAGTACTTGATGAGTTCCCAATAAGGACGAAACCGGTCTACTGGATGAATTGCCTTTTCTACACTATACAATTCTTAGTTTATACTGACATATGTAAGTAATTAATGGGTCAGGTGTTTATATCAAGACCGCAACCTTGATTATAATAATTGTTATCACCACCCGCGCAACCAATGTTCGTTTAATTATCTAAATGTTCATTTCAATACCATTTCCCCATGTAATGTGGTGTCTGTTCAGTAATGACAGATTGGGCATGGTTAGTTGGAACTTTGGGTCTAAATGGATGCCATATGAGCTCCACCTAAAGGGAAAATTGACTAACCAAGTTACATTAGTTAGTATATAACTGAAAATTGTGTGTAGTGTAGTGTGCGGCAGGATAGCCCAGTGGTTAGAGCACCAGATTCCGAAGCAGACGTGCCCAGGTTCGTATCCTGTCCGCGGCAAATTCTGGCCAGTACTTGATGAGTTCCCAATAAGGACGAAACCGGTCTACTGGATGAATTGCCTTTTCTACACTATACAATTCTTAGTTTATACTGACATATGTAAGTAATTAATGGGTCAGGTGTTTATATCAAGACCGCAACCTTGATTATAATAATTGTTATCACCACCCGCGCAACCAATGTTCGTTTAATTATATAAATGTTCATTTCAATACCATTTTCCCATGTAATGTGGCGTCTGTTCAGTAATGACAGATTGGGCATGGTTAGTTGGAACTTTGGGTCTAAATGGATGCCATATGAGCTCCACCTAAAGGAAAAATTGACTAACCAAGTTACATTAGTTAGTATATAACTGAAAATTGTGTGTAGTGTAGTGTGCGGCAGGATAGCTCAGTGGTTAGAGCACCAGATTCCGAAGCAGACGTGCCCAGGTTCGTATCCTGTCCGCGGCAAATTCTGGCCAGTACTTGATGAGTTCCCAATAAGGACGAAACCGGTCTACTGGATGAATTGCCTTTTCTACACTATACAATTCTTGGTTTATACTGACATATGTAAGCAATTAATGGGTCAGGTGTTTATATCAAGACCGCAACCTTGATTATTATAATTGTTATCACCACCCGCGCAACCAATGTTCGTTTAATTATATAAATGTTCATTTCAATACCATTTCCCCATGTAATGTAGTGTCTGTTCAGTAATGACAGATTGGGCATGGTTAGTTGGAACTTTGGGTCTAAATGGATGCCATATGAGCTCCACCTAAAGGGAAAATTGACTAACCAAGTTACATTAGTTAGTATATAACTGAAAATTGTGTGTAGTGTAGTGTGCGGCAGGATAGCTCAGTGGTTAGAGCACCGGATTCCGAAGCAGACGTGCCCAGGTTCGTATCCTGTCCGCGGCAAATTCTGGCCAGTACTTGATGAGTTCCCAATAAGGACGAAACCGGTCTACTGGATGAATTGCCTTTTCTACACTATACAATTCTTAGTTTATACTGACATATGTCAGTAATTAATGGGTCAGGTGTTTATATCAAGACCGCAACCTTGATTATAATAATTGTTATCACCACCCGCGCAACCAATGTTCGTTTAATTATATAAATGTTCATTTCAATACCACTTCCCCATGTAATGTGGTGTCTGTTCAGTAATGACAGATTGGGCATGGTTAGTTGGAACTTTGGGTCTCAATGGATGCCATATGAGCTCCACCTAAAGGAAAAATTGACTAACCAAGTTACATTAAGTAGTATATAACTGAAAATTGTGTGTAGTGTAGTGTGCGGCAGGATAGCTCAGTGGTTAGAGCACCAGATTCCGAAGCAGACGTGCCCAGGTTCGTATCCTGTCCGCGGCAAATTCTGGCCAGTACTTGATGAGTTCCCAATAAGGACGAAACCGGTCTACTGGATGAATTGCCTTTTCTACACTATACAATTCTTAGTTTATACTGACATATGTAAGTAATTAATGGGTCAGGTGTTTATATCAAGACCGCAACCTTGATTATAATAATTGTTATCACCACCCGCGCAACCAATGTTCGTTTAATTATATAAATGTTCATTTCAATACCACTTCCCCATGTAATGTGGTGTCTGTTCAGTAATGACAGATTGGGCATGGTTAGTTGGAACTTTGGGTCTAAATGAATGCCATATGAGCTCCACCTAAAGGAAAAATTGACTAACCAAGTTACATTAGTTAGTATATAACTGAAAATTGTGTGTAGTGTAGTTTGCGGCAGGATAGCTCAGTGGTTAGAGCACCAGATTCCGAAGCAGACGTGCCCAGGTTCGTATCCTGTCCGCGGCAAATTCTGGCCAGTACCTGATGAGTTCCCAATAAGGACGAAACCGGTCTACTGGATGAATTGCCTTTTCTACACTATACAATTCTTAGTTTATACTGACATATGTAAGTAATTAATGGGTCAGGTGTTTGTATCAAGACCGCAACCCTGATTATTATAATTGTTATCACCACCCGCGCAACCATTGTTTGTTTGGCAACGAGACACTCAAAAAATCTGAAATGTCGTACAATTCAAAATCAAGTATTTAAACATAGAATGTTCTGGAAAATAAAAAGGAATAAATTTCTTTTAAATAAGATTTGTTACAACTAAATGTAGTTTAAATTACTAAATAATGTTATTTTACATAAGGCGGAGGATTTAACTTTCCATGGTCTTACCTATTTCATTCCTCGAGTGCACGGAATACTTGTCTTTGAACATGAGATCGATTTCGCTGCATAAGCAATCTGTATAACAGACACTGTTCTACTAAATACCCGCTTCAGACAATTAATTTGATTGATACATCTCAACTGGAATGTATACGCCGGTCCAGTCCACCTTTTTGATGAAGCAAATTATTTTTCATTCTATTAGATTTCACAGGCTCATGTCAATATTTGCCTTGAGTGTAACACCGCGCTTCTACTTTTAAGTTTGCAATTATTTACTTTGCAATAATTCTCGCACAAAAATAAAATGACTTAGAATGTGTTAATCCAAAAGGTACTAAACACCACTTATAAATTATTACACAAAAGGAATCAAATAAGTTGTTTTTATCATATCACAATGAGAAAATAAAAAAAATCAGATGGAATAAAACGTTTGTCTGACATTAAATCGCTATTGATAAATTACATACCAGCAAATATTCTAAATAATCTACCTGTGATTGGTTATTTATTTCACTTCTGCGCAAGCATGAGTTATTAGTTTGTATTGCTTTTGCTCGTAATTGAATAACTTAGAAATGCAATTAATGCCAAGCAATGTAAAACTATCTACCGCAATGTATATCTCGTAAAATATGCTGGGACATAATTAATTTAATTAGAAATAACGGAATGTCTCCAACATCTTATCTATGGCATCAGATATATCCTCATCATTCTTAAAGTGTTCCATTTGCTTTTCTCAATTTTCATCAGGATAATACGTATTTAACTCCAACTCCTGTTCTGCATCATCTTTGAATATTACTGTTACATTTAAATGTTCAACTTTCTGAGAATGACAACAATTTTGTTCCATCTGTCGATCCAGTGGCAATCTTCAGCCTTAGATCTGTGCAATGTGTCCAATAATTCTTTAAAGAATTCATCAAAATGATCATCATCGTCTCGCAACTCCTTTACTAGTGATTCATTCTCAATTTTCGCACGATATTTAATCTCTTGTAACTGTTGTACCAGTGCCAATTTCTCAGCCTCAACAATTTGTAATAGATGCACTAGTGCCTCATTCGCATTCCTAAATAATTTCATTTTTTCCGAAGGTTTTCCTAAGACTATCTGTGCATGGCCACATTCTTCGACCAACGGTTTTACTGTCGTCTCTATCTCAGTATAACTTTTGTTTAACCAGACCGTTTCCAACAAATTATTTGAGTTTAACTGCTCAGCAGATTTTTGTATTTGCCGTCCATCAGTTTGTTGTCCGGATCATTCATATCCGAATTGTTGTTCGTCTTGAATATTGATGTACGTTGCCTACAATTAAATTTGTTCTAGAATTTAAAATAACGTAATAGTGGCCAGTGGTTGGCTAAGGTATACATTGAAATAAATGTAGAATTTAAACTAACCATAATATAAAAAACGATTGTGCCATTTTCTTTACAATGCATAATGTTCGCGAATATGCCCACCAAGTGTTTAATGATTTGTTCACTAGGAAATGTAATCAATACCAATGCTTACCTTTTGTTTTTTGAATCACATTAAACCCAATGCAATTAATATGGAGTATAGTGTGTAAAGCACAATAATATTTATCTTCTTTAACAGTTAATTAGTGCTAAAAATGGTACTACTGGATACTAGTGTTTTATATTTTTATTTAAACCATAAAAATCATACATTACATAAAATGCAATATAACAATCATTGATTTGACAGTTGATGATAAACTTTATTGAAACCAAGTTTGCGAGCCTGAAACAAGAATAAACATATTATATTTACATCTGTATGAACATATAAAAACAGCACTCAGTCACACGTACTAACGCGTTTTGAAACCCATGATAACCATCAGAGTACAAAGTGAATAGCATAAATTAAACGGTAGGTTTCTGTTTTTCGACCGGTTGCTTTCAATGGAATTGGTGCTTACAACTTGCTTGCAAGATTTTCATCATTAATTATTATAAACTACCGCTAAATCAATGATTTTTAAATTGTATAACGTATACGCATATTTCGGAAATATGCAGAAAGTTAATGTTCGTGACTGGATAAAAATCTATAGTTGAAATTTCCAGTAAAATACAATGCATGGGAAAAATCTAGATGTAGGAGTCGCATATTTAAATTTCCTTTTAATATATATGCATTACGGTTTTATTCACTCTAGTCAATTTTTTATCGTATTCTGATCACGCAGAGCCATACAAAGCCAAAAGTGACTAATATTCCAATGTCATATAAATATACGTCGTTTATGACTATTCGTGGACTGAGAAAGAAAATTGGGTCGCCCATTCCTAGTGAAATTTTCTTTCTCCTAGATAGTCTGCCAACCAAGGCTGAATAACAGTATCTGACCAGATGTCAGTGGCCCAGTTTACCTTAGTATACGAACTTGCCCTTCGCTTTTGTCACAGTCGCTTACTTTCCGTCAGTACACATTTAACAATAAACGCTAACGCGCAGTTAAACAAAACTCGAGGCCTTACATGAAACTGGATGATATACAAATGGTTAAATGCAATGGGATTGGTGCTTACACCCAGGTCTCAAACCCATTTTTATAATTTCTTAAGTTAGTAAATGAAACTCAGCAGGATCTTAACTTCGTGCACTCGTAAGTTACTTGACATGACCTTCGCGCCCGGGGCTTAAACCGGGCCACATATATTTCCTTAGTATGTGAATTTAACACTGGAGCACCCGAGCTGCACATTGCTTTCTATTTTCAAGTATAAATCATCTTATATGTCTATGCCAAATTTAATATGGGTAGGGGCCTATTTCGCATAACATTAGATACAAACTTCCATAAAACTTCACATGTAATATACCATTAAATTTCGTGGAAAACTTTTTAAATAAAATGCGATTGGTGTTTATTTCGAGCTTGTAATCTTTATTTAAATAATATCTAGAACCTCTCAACGCAATCGGTAATTATTTATATGTATTACAGATATATTTGTGAAAAAAGCTGCCAAACTTTGATGTTTGTGAAAGCATATAAATTGTGCAGCCCACATTTCTAGTTAAGTACAATTTACGCGAGACTACTAGTGACAAGAGACATATATAATTTTGGTTTCCATATATATATGTTTCGGGGTTTGATCACGGAAAGTCAGTTTGCCGTCGTACTCTGATGATGAAGATGGACAACTGAAACGCGCCCGGACGTGCGACTGACGGTAATTTTGCTGTGCTGTTAGACGAGTGGTTAAATAAAAAAGGAGTAGTTTTTGCTTCAAACAGGCAAACTTGCTTTAAACAGTAATTACCACCACCCTTGCAATCAATGATTGTTTACTTGTATTACAAATACTTTTGTAGTGAAGTCACCCAAAAGTTGATTTGTGTGACTTCATTTAAAGAATGCAGCCCACATTTCCGTCAGGTTTAATATACGCAAGACTTCTAGTAGTGAGTGCTACATATCTAATTTTCGTTTTCATATATATGGTTTGGAGTTTAAACTTCGCATTTTGACCTTCAAAAGTCGAAACGCGGCAGTACGTATGACTAGCGGTAGTCTAGCTATGCTGTTCGACGACTGGTTAAATACAATAGGGAATGTATTTTACTTTAAATTCGCAAACTTGGTTTTAAAAAATGTTACAACCAGCCGCATAATTTATGACTGTTTAATTAAAATATACATTGCGATTAGTTAATATGATATAAAATTGAAGATATCTAGCTGTAATTATATATGTTAGTCATTATTATAACTAACTTTTGTAGTAAGTCACAAAATTCATTTTTTAAATTAGACCCTCTGCATACTTACTTGGCATTTAACAAGCTCCAAATGAAATAAGCTTAAATTAGATTTTGCTTTTCACAATACATCCACTGTATTACTATTGCAGCATAAAAAATGATTTTGTCTGGTATATATCAAATTATGATTTCATATGGTTCATATTTCCAGGAATGAACACCATAGTGTTTTTTTGGCAGTTCAAATATAACCATGAACGGCTTATGGTTATATGACAATGAAACATTCGTCAATTTTAGCTTATTGTGACTCTGCATGATTATAATGGTTACCAGGTGACGTTAATTATTTATAGCTTTCAAACAAAAGGTCCATTGAACCACTTCTGACATGTCAAACAGACCTGTAGAGGCTCCAACCCTATTAGTTTATCAGAACCCGATAGATGTGAAGTCGGTTTCAATCGTAATACACCTCTTTGAGTTTGATAAGCTAGTTTTCTTGTTCACTTCTATTAAGTTCATGCCTACAATATTTTAAGATTAATTGTTGGTGTCCTTGAACTTAATATTAGCTTCCATGTTAATCGAACATAAATATATATGTGATTACGTTTTACTAGGCAACGGACTTCCCGTTCTTCTTACGTAACAATACACCGGAATCATTAATCTGAAAATAAATAAGACGTGAACAACAGAATTGCTATATTACCTGGTCCCAAACGTTCCAAATATGCACGTTTCAAACCAACTAAGATAGCAGGTTCATTTTATGAAAACAAGATGTGTAAACACCAAAACATAGAATAATGTACAAACGCAGCTTGATAAAGAAATTCAGGCCAGAACAGTTAGACAATGCCGCACTCAAATTACGCACAATTCAGAAGTTTACATACGGCAAAGTGTTTTAACAAAGAACTTTCTAGGACATAAATGAATAGTCTTTTTTAAGTAATATTCTTTTCAATCAGCCACAGCGGTTTCATTTTATCAATAATTGTTTTTTTAATTGTGTCGGCTGAAATATCTTCCTCTACATACACCCCTTGTCATAAGATACAGCTAATAATATACGTAGTCGTTGCTCTTCGACTGACGTTGTACTTTTTCTACCCAGGTTGTGCAATAGGGCGCTTCTGTCGACGACGTTGTGCTGTGTTCAGTTGTCGCTGACACTGCTAGAGCGTCTGTTGTTGACGGAATATTTTCATCTTGTAACGCGGTAGAACATGATGTCCATGTGGTGAAAGTTTCTTTTTTAATTTTTGTGCCTATTTGATCGGATTTCTCACACCAGTTTCGTCCAATCGAGATAAACCGGGGAATCCAATGATCCAAAGTAACACAAACATCAATCCCATATACTTCTATGACGACAATTTTGTCTGTCATCCCCTTGACCTTATATGGTCCTTTGTAAAATGGTGGCAGGCAGTTCTTCCTAATTTTATTAATTAAATAAACATGCGAAGGCGATTTTAAATCATAAAATTTGGTTTGTACTTTTGTTGACTTTGTCGGAGCTAAGTGAAACATATTATTTCTGAGTTTTCATACAAAACAAACAACATAGCTAGCTACTCAAGCCTACATAGAGCTTCTACTAGAAGATCTCCTGGCAAACTTCATTGTTCATCATATACCATTTCTGCTATGGAAGTTCCAATTTGTGTCCTAAATCTGTTTCGCATTGCAAGTGATACTATAGGATGATCGCATAACCAGCTTCTTCTACCAGTACACCTTAACGCAGCTTTCAGTTTACGATGCAGCCTTTCTAACATTCCATTCGCACGTTGTGTGCGCTAGTATGCAATACATTTATTTTCCTGATATTGAGAGATGTTACAAAAGGCTCTGACATAAATTGACTACAGCGATCACTAGAGACTTTTACCGAAACACCATTAAACGATAGCCAATTATGAAGGAACGCAAACAAGACTTTTTGCGCTGTTAAATCCTGCAAAACTGCTACTTCAAATTGGCAAATTTATCGATCAAACATTGTTAGGGAAATTACCTGATCTGCGTTTTGACTAACGCAGCTTTCATTATTCCCGTAAATTTCTTTTTTTTCTTTTTTTTGGGAAAATAACGCATCTTGATAATGTGTATATGGCATAACAGTCCAGTTGGTATCGCAATATTCTGCATTTCGGTTCTGGTATGTCTCAACACCTTACAAGTTTGACACTTAGAAAAGGCTCTTGCCCATACCCATATGTCTTTAGACATGTGTGGCTATACTTATCTATTGTCGATTAATCGAATGGTCGTTTATAGTGACAGATGTCCAAAATCGTTTAATTTGTTGGATAATTTTGGCGCGTATCTCCAACGGCACATATGGTCGTGGTTACTTCGACGTTTCGTATAACAACCACTTTCCACTCAGGAGCTTCCTAACATATCCTTATTATTTTGACAAAACTAACATAAGGTGATATAATCCTTGCGCTTCCACGTTTTTTGACTAAATTATTTAGAGAATTTTCTGTATTCATCAATGGACCTTGATGTATCAGCCCGATATCTGCTTCATTCGGTCTGCTACGTGCATCTACTACCACATTTTCTTTACAAGCATTATGAGAGACAGTGAAATCCAACTTTCCTAATCGCGTAATGTGGGAATTTACCCCGCGAGAGTAATTAATTCTTATGATTTTACCAAGTATGCTTATCAACTACATGTAATCTGTCAACAATCTGAAATGATGACCGTCTAAATAATGTTCTAAATGTAGCACTGAAGCATACAAAGCAAAAAGCTCTTTACCAAAAGTATCATATCGTTCTTCTCGATCATGAAGTTTTCGGCTACAAAAACCAATCGGTCTTCCTATATCCTTGTCTCTTTGCTGAGGCGCTGCCCTATCAAAACATCAGCGACATATGTGAGGAGCTCGCATGGCTTTTTCCAATCTACAGACGCTAGTGTGGTTATGTCAATTAGCATTTCCTTGGCATTCTAGAATATTTCCCGGTCTTCCTGACTCAAGTTGATAGGCCATGACTTCTTGATCGTGCACATCTCACGTGTGAGGTAGCGTGTTAGCAATCCTAAAATTCCGGCATGAACTGGAATGGATCGTCGGTAATAGCTGATCATGCCCAAGAATCTTCGCCAATGGCGCACGTTCTGGGGCTCCGTTACATCCTTGATGGTTTGGATTCGAAAGGTTTAATTCCGTCTCTGGAAAGTAGATTTCCAAGTTATTTAACTGAAGACCATCCAAAGTTGCTCTTATTGGATTTGATCACTAATCCATTTTGTTCCAGCTTGGTCAAAACCGTGGACAAATGCTTACAATGTTCAGGACGTGATTGAGTAAAAATAATTATGTCGTATATGTACATTCCCGCCATTGGACAATACTGAAGGACTTTTTCAGTCAAACGCTAGAAATTCTGGCCAGTACATGATGAGTTCCCAATAAGGATGAAACCGGTCTACTCGATGCTTCGCCTTTTCCACACTATGCAATTATTAGTTTATACTGACATATGTAGGTAATTAATGGGTCAGGTGCTTATATCAAGATCGCAACGTTATTTATAATAATTGGTGTCACCGCCCGCGCAACCAATGTTTGCTTAATTATATTTATGTTCATGTCAACACCACTTCCTCATGTGGTGTGGTGTCTGTTCAGTAATGACAGATTGGGGCTGGTTATTTGGAACTTTCGGCCAAAATGGATGTAACATGAGCTCCACCAAAAAGGAAAAATAGACTATCCAATTTATATTAGTTAGTATATAACTCTAAAGCAGACGTGTCCAGTTTTGAGCAAATTGTGGTCATTTCATTTTGGGTTCCCAATAAGGACGAAACTGGTCCACTGGATGAATTTCCTTTTCTACACAATACAATTCTTAGTTTATACTGACATATAATGGCACAGGTGCTTATAACAAGGTTGCAAAATTTATTATAATAATTATTATGTCCGCCCGCGCAAGGAAAATTTGTTTAATTTTATAAATTTTTATTGCAATACCACTTCCACACGTGGTGTGATGTATATTCAGTAATGGCAGATTATGGATGGTTAGTTGGATGTTTGGGTATAAATGGATGTCATATTAGCTCCACCTAAAGAAAAAAGTTGTCTAACCAAGTTATATTAGTAAGTATATAACTGTAAATTGATTGTAGAGTAAGGTACAGCAAGGTTGCTCAATGGTCAGACTAAATAATTCTGATGCCGATGTGCCCAGAATCGAGCCCTGTCTGTGGCAAATTCTGTTCAGTACATGATGAGTTCCCCATTAGGACGAAACTGGTCTACTTGACGAATTACCTTTTCTACACAATAAAATTGTGAGTTCATACTGACTTATGTAAGCAATTAATTGGACAGGAGCTTATACCAAGATAGCAACCTTGATCACAATAATTTTTATCACCGCCCGCGCAACCAATATTCGTTTAATTATAAAACTGCGCATTGCAATACCACTTCCACAGGTAGTGTAATTTCTTTTCATTAATAACAAATTGGGGATGGTTATTTGGATGTCATACACACACTACCTAAAGAAAAAATACACTAACCAAGTCACATTAGTAAGTATATTACTGAAAATTGATTGTATTGTAGTGTGCATCGTGGTGGCTCATTGGTTAGACCAACAAACTCTGAAGGACACGTGGCCATAATCGAGCCCTGTCTGCGACAAATTCTGACTAGTATATGATGAGTTCAGCATAATGACGAAACCGGTCTATTGGGTGTAGTGCCTTTTCTACAATACACAATTCTTAGTTTAAACTGACATATATAGACAATTAAAGCGTCAGGTGCCTTTAACAAGATAGCAAACTTGATTATAATAATTTTCATCAACACCCGCGCAACCAATGTTCGTTTAATTATATAAATATTTATTTCAATTATTCCTTCATATATAGTGTGGTGTCTGTTCTATAATGATAGATTGGGGATGGTTAGTTGAAACTTTGTGTCTAAATGGATACCATATGAGCTTCACCTATAGGAAAAATACAGTAACCAAATTACATTATTCAGTATATAAATAATATTTGAGTGTTTTGTTGTATGCGGCAGGGCGGCTCAGTGGTTCGAGCACCAGATTACGAAGCAGACGTGCCCAGGCTCGAGACCTGTCCGCGGCAAATTCTGGCCAATACATGATGATTTCCCAATAAGGTCGAAACCGGTCTACTGGAAGATTTACCTTATCTATATTACAGATTTGTAAGTTTATACTGAGATATGTAAGCAATTAATGTGACTGGTGCTTATATCAAGATCGCACCCTTGATTATAATAACTGCTATCACTGCTAGCGCAACCAAAGTTCGTTTATTTTATAAATGTTCATTTCATAACCACTTTTCTATGTAGTATTGACTATGTTCAGTAATGACGGATTGTAGATGTTTATTTGTAACTTTGGATCTCGACGGACGTCATACTAGCTGCACCTACAGGAAAAATAGATTAACAAAGTTACATTTGTTAGTATATAACTGTAGTGTTGTGTAGTATTGTTCGCGTCAGAATGTATCAGTGGTTAGAGTAATAGATTCCGTAATAGGCGATCTCAGGCTTGAGCCCTGTCCTCGACAATTTCTGGCCAGTACATCATGAGTCACCAATAAGGACAAATCGGTCTAATGGATGAAATTGCCTTTTACACTATAACAATCCTTGTTAATATTGGCATATGTAAGCCATTAATGTGTCAGGTTCTTATATCAAGATCGCACCCTTGATTATAATAACTGTTATCACCGCCCAAGCAACCCAAGTTCGTTTATTTTTATATATGTTCATTTCAAATCCACTATCCCAAGTAGAGTGGAGTATGTTCAGTAATGACGGATTGTAGATGTTTAGTTGTAACTTTGGATCTCGACGGACGTCATACAAGCTGGTTTTGAACTCAATATTTTGCGGTGTGTAAGCATTCAGGTCGTCCATTGCAGAATCTGTTACTCTAACCACTGATACACCCTGCCGCGAACAATACTACACAATACTAAAGTTATATACTAACAAATGTAATTTTGTTAATCTATTTTTCCTGTAGGTGCAGCTTGTATGACTATCAATGCCGCGTTTTGCGTACGCGGGTAATATCTGTACACGGGCAGTTACACAAAGATCCGATTTGTCACTATTTCCAATTTTGTTTTGTCTTTGATCGGGTTGACTCATTTTTACTTCAACTGGAAATGCGGTTCTATCACATCTTTGTTTACTGGCGACGTTTCGGTGCCTACTTTCCAGCACCATCATCAGGCAACACAACACTGATCACAATAGCAGATTTAAGCAAATGTGGTAACCTCGTTCCAAAACCATTCTATTTATATATATTTGACTCAACACTATTTTAATCATAGAATTTGTCTCAGTAACTAAACTCAATATATAACTTTTTATAATTAGCAGACCAATCATTACCTCACCTATACCTCATCTCATCTCGTATGCAGAATATTTTAGGGGAGAGAGACAGTATCGAACCTTTTGTTATTTGTTATAACTGTATTGCTACTATGTCACGGTAATCAAAATTTAAAAATGCTAAAACTAAAACCTTGACTATCATATACTGTATTTTATTTAAAGCCGGGAACTCTAATGTATACAATGGTGTGTGAGGTATTGCGCACATAGCAACAAATTAGTTCAAATATGGAGCAGCAAGTAACGTAGATGGATGGAGAGTGAATGTTATATCGACGCTTAGGTGAACGATTAAAGAGAGAAAGATAGAGATAGCCTGGACAACTAACGTTTTTCAAAAAACTAATCGTAAGCACAATGCGAAGTTAATCAACTATTGGAAATAATTGCATAAGAATATTTGCTCATATGACTAAAATAATTCATTATATCTATATACATATATATCTAAATATAATATCGTATATATATATATATATATATATATATATATATAGAGAGAGAGAGAGAGAGAGAGAGAAAGGACCATTGATAATTATTAAATATGAATAATTTCTATTCTTATTATATATTTATTTATTACGTTAGTCACACCTTATATCAATATATAAAATACATGTCAATACGTATAAAAACATATATATGAATATAAGCAACAGTATGAGACCAACATCCCTAATCCTATATATATATATATATATATATATATATATATATATATATATATATATATACTTATAAGCAACAGTGTGGGTCCAATATCTTTAATCCTATCTATATATATGTAAATATATATATATCTATATGTCTATATCTAGATATATATATATATATATATATATATCTCTATATATATGTATCTATATATATATGTACATTAGTAATAAATATTTATTAGGTTATGCACACCTTATATAAATATATAAAATACATATCAATATGTATAAAAACATATATATATATATATATATAGCATACAGTATATATATATATATATATATATATATATTGTGTATAGAATAAACCTATCAATCT